>JAXCLR010000119.1:0-33213 GCA_035584095.1 Annona squamosa | reverse complement strand
AGAAAGAAATAAAAGAAATAGATCTTCTTCCCCGTAAGCCATTGAGAGTTCGGTTCTAGCCAATCCTAATCCAATCCCATCCAATTGGAGTCCTTCTAATCATCTAGAGTACCTGTTGAAATTGGAGCTGCAGTTACAGCAGTTTGACTTTATCCCCTTCGCCCTGATTGAGTAGGCATTCCCGTAACAGAGGGTAATCTTTCTAGTAGCAGCGAGTATTTACTTGAGTCAGCCTAGCCTATTTAGTCTTTATCTCCAGAACTGGGAAAAACCCCAGGAGTGGAAGTGCACGGGGAGACAGGCGAGTCGGTGGTATAAAGCTTCCATGTAGTTGGATAGGCCATAATAGTTGCCAGTTCCCCTTCCAGGCATTTTTCAAACTTTCTGGCTTCCCTGCCAGCTCTTGGGAGTCCCTTACAGCCAATATAGATTGACTTCTTTCCGCAAGATCTACTAGTTTCATTCTCCTCCAAAGAGGAAGCACTCGCAAGCAGCAAGTTCTCTTGCGGCTAAGCCCCTAGGGTTCAGATCCCCTTGGTCTGTAGGCCTTTTTACGTTACGACCTTAACCATATAGAAATATAGGGCCTGGGGGTAATGAAACTACAGGTACGAATACTGGTACAAGGGAGAAGAACGAAGTAGCTCGACTTAATAGTGGAGGAACTAGATGGTTGGGCACTCTCCAATCCCCTAATGCCTATCCCTATCCCGCCGCTCTTTACCCTGATGGAAAGTAAAAGCTTGAAAACGAGTTGGCTTGAGGAGATGGTGAAACTTCCCTTTCCCCTCTATCCTTGGCTTATTCAATACGATAGGGCTGTGAGAGACTCCGAGAGCTCGTAGGCAATATGAGTATGAGATAGAGCTGGAGATATTCCTTCTTTTCCTGTTAGCTCCTTTGTTGGAACGGGAAACTAATAGACTGGCTTGTGAGAGACTCCTTCTCATGCTGCTTGATAATGGTACAGCCCGTTGAGCCTTTTGCACTTGACCCCTTGAACCCCCGAAAGAGAAAGTCCAAGGAAGGAAGCACATTCTATGATGGACCTATGCCTACTCCTACAATGGCAATATCCAGAACTGTCGCTCCGCAGGGTGGGGAAGGCAACTGGTAATACGCTATTATAGTACAGAATGCCGGAAAGACCCTATACTTGTACAGGGCTAGAGACTATAGGCTCTCCAGGTAAGGGAGAAGCACTAAGACTGGCATTGGCTGAAATGGAGCTTGCCCCAGGTACGAAATGCCAGCAAGGGAAGGACATCGATCTGCCCTCTCCTTTCAGTCGAGACTTTCAGTACCTCGACTCCTCTGAGACTTATACGGATAGACTCGTTAGACACGCTATTAATGGTATAACCCTAGACTGTTAGCTCGCCTGCGCCCAGTACTCTTTCACTTTATGGCTAGCCTTAGAAGGAGCTTTTGAGCTAAAATCATTATTTTACTAAGCTTGATCACTGGCTTGAAAACATTAGCTTGATTGAACTGCTTTTGACGTACTTGCAGGATATAGTGAAATTGAAACTGCCTCTCCTCCCTTATTCTAGCAAATAAGGGAAGAGATTCGGCTATTCAAGAATTCCCTATTTATATTAACTATATAATTATATTATTATAATGAAGCAGACTTTATTTAACCCACCAATGACCAATGGGTTCTAAACAAAGGAGGAAACGACTGTGGAATCCACTTCTGTTTTAACTTATCGGGAGACGGGAGAAAAGATGCTCACTATTTGGCTTCTTGGCTTCTATGAGTGGCGCTTTCGATTGACTGCCTTCTTTCCTCTAATGAGACGATCTTCAAGACCAGAGATCCTAGACCCAAGTAGACTATTCTAGGGACGAAAGAACAGGGCTTTTCTTTGGTTTCGTCAACAACTTGACTTGTTGTTTTGAGAGTTCCAGTAAGGACAGGCTATATAAAATAGTCTTCTTCACGGCGATTGGTTGTTTTCTTGTCCAAGTCGAGTAGAGTAGGTTGCTGCTTTCATGGTGGCGAGTTTGTGGCTTTTTCCGGGGGGGGCTCTGAGAATGCACACATGGGCAGAACATTACCAAGGATAGCAGGAGTTGGGAAAGTTGTCAAATTTGCTTACCATACTAAGCTTTCAGGAAAGGAGCATTGCCAAATATGTGGATTTGCCGAGGTGCCCAACATTCCTGACTGATGGATGTCTAGGTGATGTACTTTCGGTATCAAGAAAAGATCCTACTAAACCAGAAGAAGGGGATCCGCTCAATGGTCTATTTGAGGTACCGTGCCCGATTCTAAGAAATAGAAGAAGTTGCTTGACCTTCTCCTTGTGACCTACGAGTCAAGAATGAAGCAAGAATTCTTGTTCTAGCAAAAACGAAATTTCCACACTATTCAATCTGAGAGAGAGGGGCGTTAAAGCCTGCTAGAAGAGGTATCCAACCCGCTAGAAGGTATCTAAGAGAGGCGCCATTCCCATACCATTAACAAAGAGTTGATTCGAAGCTAGGCTCAGGAAAAGGTTTTGATTTTGATGATGGTCCTGGCCGGTCCATAAAATGATTATCAGTCACTTTCTTTTTAGTGTAGAAAGATTCCCTTCTCCCATTTTGGTAACCTTAATGAATTACGTGAGTTTGCCTATAAAAAGTATCCGCCAGGGACCTTCCTCGACAAGACTGAAAATGTGCGGATTTGCTGATCTATGAGTGACTAAGGTGGTCACCTGGGGAGTTTTTATGAAAAAAATGAAGAACTTTTGTTTCGGTCCCTCTTGACTAATGGTCGGCTTGTGGTCGACTGCCTTCTTCTTCTCATTCTGACTTGACTTGTCATCGCTGTTGAGTTTGTGCCACTACTCTTTCTGGAATGGATAACCCTTTTTTTTTGCCTCAAACCTTAAAAATAGCCAGTTTTCAGCCATTTGCCGCTGTCAGAATCATTCCTCGCGCTGTCAGGACTCTTACCTGGGAACCAAAGACCTAGACTTTGGCAACAATCCCCCCTTCGCGAAAATGAAAACATTCATGAGAAGCCAGAGTTGCATGAAATCTGGTGTGGTCAATCCTATTTATATATGCCTTATGGTACTTATGGACTTGGCGAAATAAGAGCATCTTTGATCCCGTTGGCCGAGCAATTCTCATTGCTGTACTTCAAGTGAGAGCTAGAGCGCTTCTTTCTTTTCTTCGCCTCTTCCCGTCCGAGGTACAAGTGAAGTGAGAATTTATTTAAATAGATCGAGTGCACCTCAGTAAAAACATGAGGGGGATGCTCGGCTAAGAATATCGACCCAACTTGCTTACCAAGTGAAAGGAAGGTTTCTACCTTCTTCAATCAGCAAAAGAGAGACCCTTGAGCATATTATTATATGATAGATTCGTTAGACTGATTGGAAGCCTCGCGGCAACCAGGAGTTTCAGTATAGTAGGCGAGTACAATGGGAATCAATCAAGGTTCTTTTATGGCAGTCCAGCTATTTTACTCGGAAACCGCTAGTCAACTCGTAAGCATAGCCAGGGGAGTCTCTTTCCGGAAGAGCTTTTAAATCATTAATATTCGTGGAAACCCCCTTGCCCTTTTCTTCCCACGATGTAAGCTACAACTCGAACGAAACAAGTGTGTTAAGAATATAGCCATCGATAAATCAAATAGTTCGATCGACACACGTTTGAAGTTCGATAGGATTATAGCATAACCTGGGAAAAAAACCCAGAGCCTTACAGCTAGTAGCCCGATACCGAAAGCCAAGTCCTTCAAACCAAGAGCGTGCTAAAATGACCTCTGAGATGAAGACTTGAGGCTAGGAAAGCTTCATCCCATAGGAAAATAATTATGAAATCTCTTCCATAGATCTCCCCATCGTAACTACCTGACTCTCCGAACGTTTTCCTTGAATAGAAGAGCGCTTTGATCCTGGATTTTCGTCCTTTTCAAGCATTAATTATCCTTGTGAGATTCCACTTTTCTTTCTAGAGAATATGCCGAAACATCTTTGATTAGTAATCTAATTCCCATTTATACTATAGCTGACTCCTCCTCTTCCCCCATTATATTTCCTATAGGAATGGCCTTTAGCTTAGAAAAGAAGGAGAAGGTATCCGCATTCTCGTCTACTTTTCTTCAAGGACTGCTTTGTAGCTTTTTCGTAGCTTTAGCAGTTACAAGCCAGAAGCCCAGCAACTTCAGTACTAGATTTTGATTCCTACGTCCAGTCTACTCTTGGAACATTGTAGCCGACTCCTTCTCTTTTACTTGATCTAGCTACCGTTTACTGGCCAACTATTCAACAAGAAGGAAGTATGGAAGGGATCCATTGGTCCAGCATGGGACCGGATAATAAGTACTTTAATCATCCTGGCTTTGGAAGACTTTTTTAGATTAGATTCCTGTATACAAGCCGGACCCGGCTGACTTACTTTCCCCTGCTCTTACCCCCGCACTCGGGAAAAGAAGAGCTACTGACACTGACTACTCTCTGCTATCTTTTAGATTACGCCATTAAGGTATCTTTAGATAGCTACTTTTTCTTCCCTGGTTGAGATCCATTTACCGATCGGAGATTTCTTCCCTTCCTTCCTCGTGGCCCAAGAGCCTCTTTCCTGCTACTTGAAATAAGGATTTGCCCCTTTTTCGACATTAGGAGATTAGATCGCTTCCCTGAAAGAAGACCCTCTTTAAAAATCTCACTCACTGAGAAGATTATGGACCCACTTTTCTTAGCTTATTTACTCGTTTAGAACCTGGACATTGCATTGATCCCGACCTAGCCTACTTCCTTTTCTCCCGCTTTTATGGTCGGGGAGTCGCAAGGGGTAAGGCATCGGTTACTAGTTATGGGAATAGGATCCGTGGTTCATTATCCGAAACGGATGGATCCCTATCCGCTTAGTCTTCCCGATCTTCAAGGAATTCGATATCTGCTACCATTGGTCTTGACTTGCCTGGAGACATGGGACTTAATCCGCCACATCTTGGTCTTAGGCGAATAAAGAGCTTCTTTTCCAAATCCTTTCTTAGCTAGGGAAGAATGCTCGGAAGAGGGAAGAAAAGATGATCCTTTATTAGAGCTATTTCATAACCAAGAGGAAGCAGGAGAACTAGGAGCGTACGTCCATACCAAAGGTCGATAATGTATGGTATCGAACTAAGAGGTATGGTTTTTGGTACATCAGTTCGAATCCTTATCCTTGCATATCCGGATTAAGAATTACGTACTGTCTATGGAGTGGAGTGTAGCCAAGGGCTGGACTTCCAGGAATGAAAGACTCTGGTTTGATAGAACGTTTTCGCCTTTCTCCATTCCAGGTACCATTTCTCTGCTCTACTTTTAAAGTAGGATCAAATGTGGGAAAGGAAAATGGTAGTGTGATCTCACAGTGATCTCACTCTGGCAGAATCAATCTAATGTGTCACAAAGTGGGAAAAGCTGGGATCTGGTTCTCTCTTCAGGGTAGATGTTTAATGAAATCTGATAGTTTCGAGATCGGGGGCGGAATCCTTATCAAAGGGAAGTTCATCTGAACCAGCTGCCCTGGGAAGTAGTACCGAACACTGACTGAAAAAAACAAGATCTCATGTGACTCAACTCACGGGCATTGATTCAAGAGATCAAGCATAAACCAAGTCTATACCAAGTCCTGGCACGGGTGCAGGTAAAAAACCCTCGTGAAGACGAGGTCTCAAGAACGAATGTGATCCTCTATCTTCTATCGTCTACTGAACCAGCGGGAACTTTAATCCAAAGTATAGAAATCCCGAAAGAGTTTAAGTGAAATCCAGAGAGTCCATCTTAGTAGACTAATGAAAACTAAGAAGGTGCTTCATCTTTTCTAAGCAAGCAGGAACAAAAGGAAAGGTCCAGGCAAGCAGCGAGGTCGTACTTTTTTTGTTGGAGGTCAGGTTCAAGATCGGGACGAAGTGGGAAAATGGTATCTAGATACTTTCAATCCCCTCGGATTCTGCTCTATTAGTAGAATCCCCAAAAGCGGAAGAAGCGAAATGGTAAAGGTCCATTCCCTCGACTTCACTATTTACGCTTCTCCTCAACCGGTGCGGCCAATCGCCCTCTTCCTTCTTCCATCGTTTTTATCATCCGACATCGATCTCGGCTTCCTTGACAAAGCAATGTGAGCAACGTGCTGAGATAGATCTAGAGGTTTGCCGTGCCAGGGCAGCACTCCCAATGTGAGTAAAGAACACAAGACCATACAGATGGCATCGCGAATCCCGTACCAATGTAGACTAGACTGGACACCACATCTTGATCAGTTTGTTACTGCGGAGCGAACAAAATCCTCTTTATTTGGAGTGAAATCTTGTCCTGAAGTTTGGATATTAGGTTGGTGATTCGATTCCGAGTTACCCTATTTTGATCAGCATTCCCATAACGAGAAGCCGCCCTCTATCTCATAGTACGGAGTAGAAGGTAGGGTCAAATTCCCGCTGAAGTGATGCTTTAATTTAAGAAAAGAAGGAGAATGGAATGCTCATTGGTGTTTAGGGATCACCCATACTTCCTTTGGTCTACGTACGAGCAGAGATCGCTAGGTTCGGGTCCTCCCCTTCTCTAGTTCATCATAGCCGCTCTCCATCCCAATTGGTCATAGGTCCCATTACTGCCATGAAGCCTCAAGAAAAGATGTACTTCTGGTTCTTGTCCGAGAGAAGCATACGTTCGGTTCATCCCAATCCCATCTTCACCCTCGTCTTATGTAATGGAATAAGTAAAGCTGGACCTTCTCCCTTCATCGAAAACCAAAAGAGAGAAGCCACCCGCGGTACACTGACTATATCCTACCCCGGTGACCACAGTAATTTCCCTCGCCTTGATGTTGAATAGAACTAAGCTCCTCCTAGATAGATTCATTTTGTTGACCTTGATTCCAGACACCATGAATGCGCCGCTTTCTCGGCTAGCTCCTCTTCCAAGCCTATTGATCAAAAAGCTACGACCTCTCTTCTCTTTATCTATTTCTAGGACGAGGAAATCGGGACAGAGAACACCTAAAAGCAGCCTTTCTCTCCACTAGAAAGCAACCATAGGTCAACCGAACCCACGGGAAAGCTTTACCTTTAAATTAAAAGGGTAAGAGTCAAGCCGCAAAGCCCTCATCCTACAAAGAGCTATACCGCGCAAACCATTTGAACAAGGTCAACCGAAACCCAGACATAGAACTCCGTTAACGGGATCCACTACTTCTTTATCTATGATACCAGCAAATTCAACTGAAACTGATTCCACTTGAGAGCGGCATCCATCCCCGTAGTTATTTCGACAAGAAGGTATTATAATATATATAAGAAAAAGGCTGATAAGATCATGCTTCCTTGTAGGAGAGGAGTTCTCTCTCCCTTCTTATATAAAGAAGAGTTCTCTTTGGACTGCTATCAAAGTCTCGAAAGGATTCTCGTCCAGCTTCCTTGCCTTTAGTAAGAGGAAGTTTGTTTGAACTCTTATTCAACCATTTCTTTCGAGATGGGAATTAATTGAATACGAATTAAGCCACTACGCGCT
This sequence comes from Annona squamosa, assembly GCA_035584095.1. Classification (NCBI taxonomy): domain Eukaryota; kingdom Viridiplantae; phylum Streptophyta; class Magnoliopsida; order Magnoliales; family Annonaceae; genus Annona; species Annona squamosa. Next base: position 25,714 of record JAXCLR010000119.1, on the reverse strand, counting down.
AACTAGAAAGATCATCAGAGCCGATTCGATGGCTTCTGTCCTATACTGAACACTGACAAAATCCGTTTAAAAACCTGAATAAAATCAACTCGGCTCTCAGCTTTCTCGGCTTTGAAGCGTCGCTTGCTGGCTTTCCTATTAGGCCCTCGATATAAGGCCCTTCCTTTAGGATTTTTGCTATTTTATGTTTCTTTTATCCTGCTCCTGTAACCTCTACGAATTTGATCATCAAAACTGTCATTCCCACGATGAGGGGGGGAGCAAGCAACGGCCTAGCTAGCAGCAACGGCTTTTCAGCATCCCTGCTTTTTAAAAAAAAGGAGTTATGTGCGCGCTGCGCCCGGAGCGCTTTGCTTGACCTGATCGTTGTGCCAAGGGCTGGTGATGCGTTGAGAAGCTCTGAGTTCCGTTTGCCAGGCCCCTGACGGTAGGCTATACAACAGGCTAGATACTTATGCTGTGCGCTGCCAACAACTGCGATGAATTCTTGGCTCCCGCTAGTAGGGCTAAACAACTGGACCATTGAGTCACTGCTCTGTAAGACTACAGAACGACTAGTCCGTGGGGCTAGACCATTGTTCCACGGGGGATTCTGACTCCACTGCAGATACTGACCTTCTTTCTTCGAGGAGCACAATCAACAGCACTTCCAACGCCTTCATCGGAGCAAAAGCGGGCAAGAGAAGTCGCCGGGTAGTACTCTAGGGTCGTTTACTTCCCCCTTACCCAACTGTGGGAGAAGAAGGAGCCCCTCCGTAGGTTTTTGATGATTGCTTCAATCAAAAATCGGTTATGCATTCAATCATCGTGCCCTTCTACGAACGAGGGAACCTATTAATTATATGGCCACCGCTACGAGATCGTCCGGTAAAGACATCCAAAATCACCCGGTATCGAAATTGCGATTGAAGCGTCGGAAATAGCCAATGCGCTCATATCTCGAATTGCACAGAACCCACTACCTGTACCTTTTCGATAACAAAGCCCTCGACCAAGGGATTAACCCGAAATGAGTGATTCATGCCGCTGGCTGCCCACCTCTTTCGAACCCAAGTCGACGCAAAGGGCCTCTCCGCCGCTTGTCAAAATTGGACTCCTTCTTTTGATCTGTCGGCGGCAACGGATCGTTTTCCGCTGTCGGAGTAAAAAAAAAGGGCTGTTCAATTTAGAGACAGCCTTTGCTTGGGTGTCCTCGGGGCTTGGAACGAATGCCTTTCTAGCCCCCGCGTACCAGGGGAGCAACCTATGTTTGCCCGATTTTCTACAGGACACAGCCTCTAGGGTACCTCTCGTCTTGGCCTTAGCGCTGCGCTCCTCTACTATAACTGACGGTCGACCTTTCCGATCCTTCACCTCGTCAGTGAAGCTACCAAGCCCCTCTTCCCCCGCTCGAGTGGCCGCTCCTGCTTGGCCGATGATAGAATGGGGATCTCTACTCGAATAGAAGGTGCGAACTCATCGATGCTATGCAGCCCTTCCTTCCCTTCAACCGGGTGATAGTCGCTGAGATGAATTTAGAGGTCTAGCTCCTGTTCCGATGCCTGAACTCTCCTTGCCAGTCATAGAATGGGAGACCTCCTCTCATCGTCGAAAGAACGTAGATAAGATCAAGAGTGGGACAACGACAGGGAAAAGAGGATTCCCATCGTCTTCGGATTGTCTTGCGTCTCAGCTTTCTTTTCTTCAGTTCAATACATTGCACGGTCCTCTTCGCTTGGGAAAGCAGCTTCACTTCTTGCTCTTGCCTCTTTATTTGACGTCGGGCTTTCCTTCCCGCTTCCTTTCCTTCAGCCAGCCTTAAATTAAACGGCTAGTCATCATTAGCTCGACGGTTTGTTCGATTGGACTTTCCGAGTGCTTGACCGATGTGAGTTCATGCTTTCAGTTTGGTTGTTGAAGTCAGTACAGACGGACCTTTAGTGCGCTTTTCTTTCTTTCGGATATCTGTCTGCCCTGAGGATAGGGGAATCCATGCTCTGAGTCCCCCCTCCCCTGGTGTTCAAGCTGCGGAGTTCCTCTTCTCCCCCGATTCCCTCTTTCTGTGACTTGGCCCTTTAGCTCATAGCCCCTTCTTTCTTTTAACCAATATAGCAGCAAACTGAGATCATAGAAGACCGGGTCTTAAACTTCTTATTCTGAGCATTGTCTGGCGATTTGCCCTTCTTTTTCAGGTACTCGTCGAAAGCAAGAAAGAGGCCTTAGCTTAGCCTAGGAGCGCAGATAGCCATAGAAAGAGAATAGGAAAGAGTTGAAGAGCAGTGGCTAATAGAACTGATGCGCCTCAGAAAGCATTATCTCCGCACTTTCTCTTCCAGATCACCTAATAGACAGGCCTGACTTAGTGACTCTCCCCAGGAAGATAAGGGAATCCAGGGGAAAGAGAACTTAAAGGCTTTCCTCAAAGCTCACAGCTAGTGCTCTTTCTTTTAAAAAATTCCCAAGCTAAGGATTAGAAGGTAAGGTGCCGACGTTCAAGGCTAAGCTTAGTCGGATTCTTCCCCTAGGTGAACGACCTTTAGCTTTCGAGAATACAGTGAAAGCAGAAGACTCACTTGAGGATGTCACGTGGCAGCATTCCTAAATCCATTTGACCGGAGCCGGGATCAAAACGACTTATATAAGTCAGGATATACCACCAATATAAGTCAGGATATACCACCAAACCTGAGCCTTCCCAAATTCAACAGATTCCACTATAGCAACTCAACTCTTCAGATCTGGAATCGCCTTTCGTCATCTATTTTCTTTCACGCCCTGAGCCTGAGCTAACTCATTTATCTTTCGGCTGGAACTCCTTAATCAGTTAATCAGGGGATGGTATGATAGAGATTAAATGACTAAGATCCCGAAGGTAGAGCGTAGGATACCCGGGTGGGTATCCCTAGCGATCTGTCATGCTGGGATATGGCGGCTGCAGCGGTGGCAGGAGAACTGGTTCCCTGCTCTCCGGCTTGGAAAGTCAGGCGTCGAGACCCCGGGCTTTCTCCCTGGCTTGGCTCACTGGACAAGGAGTTGCCCGACTGAGTTGCCTTAGTTGAGTCTTCATGACTTGAGGATTCTAAACTGGGGCAGGTGAGATTAGCTTTGGGTGGAACATCCCATGTCTGCTTCGGCTTTGAGCGAGTTGCCTAGGACAGGTTTGATAAATAGGGTTGGGGGACGAGACGGCGCCAGGGGTGAGGGAAGAGGTGAAGGAAGGGGACTTTATGCCCATGAGACCGGGAAAACACACCTTTTTCAACTGATTGATTGCTTTCCTAGGCGCCTGGAGAAGTCGTCAGCAGCAGTCTAGATTTCGCTTCCTCGTTCAAAGCCGAACGAGGGAAAGGCAAAAGACCCAAAACCCTGGCTTAGTTACTGACTTGCTTATCATTTAGGGCTTCCTTCTCGCATGAGGCGTCGAAAGCTTGTTTTCGTAATAGGGGAGTAGGATAGGGAAGCCTCACTACAGCTTCAAAAGCTTCCTGAGGGGCGACTCATTCCGCATAGGCCTGGGGTAGGAGCAGCTTCAGTAGCTACCTTCCGCATTTGTGCCCGGAAAGCCTGTCAGCTGAGCTGGTGTGGTGGTGCGGAGAAGAGATTGACCGGTGCTATTGAATTAGAAAGTCGGCGACTTCTAGCTTTTTCTTTGTCGATGCATGAATACAAATAGGCAATCGAGCCAAGTAGGTGCTCAGCGCTTTGGTTTGTGACCGTTCCATTGGTAAGTGTGGCGCGAAACAGAATAAACTTTTCAATCAACCGGGACAGAATCTCATTCCCGTGGACCCTCTCTCTCATCTCATTCCTGACCTCCCTAGCCCGGGAGTTCGGGGGATGTCCTCTTGCAATATTAGGTTAGGTCTTCTTAACGATTTTCTAATTAAGGCTCGTCAAGCAGCCAAAGCAAAGCTTATCACACTCTTCTTGACATCTCGTCTCGGCGTTAAAAAAAGATTGGAGCTAGTTATCCCGTAGTGGGAAGATCTGGTGTGACCGGGCTGACTGGACTGACTTGCTTGGTTGATTGCCTTACCCTTAGATAAGGGGACGCTGCCACCTACCTGACTCCTAGTCCCGCTACGTACCTTCCCTTTGCACCTAACAAGCAAGGCTTATCCCTCTTTCTAGGCATTCTCTTCCCCAAGCCAAGCGAGCTCCGATCCGATGCTACTGCTCTAACTGGTGCTTGCCCTTGTCCCGGAACTGGTCTTTTGCGCTTCCGCTCTAAACGCAAGAAAGCAGGGATGATGAGTGGGAGCTAGTTTCTTCAGTCTCGACGTCCTCCAGGAAGCGTCCAGCTTAAGACAGACCGCTTGCTTATAATCGATTAGTACTTTAGGTGCCCCTAGGGACCATTGCTTTGTACTTTAGGAGGTGTACATATAGGGACCAGGTACCATGGGTTTGTACTTTATTAATATTTCCCCCTCCAACCGGACTTTTTCTTCAAAATTTGTTTCATTGAGTCCGCGGAGACGGGAAACTCGCCAGGCAGTCAGGACCAAAATTGTAGCAGGCAGAACGAGTGTACCCGTAAGGGAGAGTAGAAAATCCAATGATGATTGTGACATAAAAGTTGGAATGAATTTTGAAATCTTTATCAGAGAGGCTCGCTTAGGGGCTGAAAAATACACCAAATGATGGTGCAATGGGGGGCGGGAGTCGAACCCTATTCTTCCACGACCCAAGTTGATGACAACTGAGCAAAGACGAGGCGCTAGTGTACGATAACGCACTTGACTGAGCTCAATTCAAAAATGTCGATACCGCTACAGCCGTTGCGCCCCTATGTAGTTGGAATGGGTGGTGACCTTCGAAACACTCGCAATTGGGCAACCTCCGGGCGTATAGGCTTGTTTCAAGCTAGTACCACTGATCACTCTATCGAACTCCGAACAGCCTTTCATGCGATAGAAGAAGCAAGTTGCTTCAACCCCGGTGACCGGCCTAAGAAGGCGCTACTGGGCGAGCTCTACTTTAGTTATCTTGGTTTTGATTTTGTTCACTTCGCATTATAAGCGATCCGAGAGAGTGAATCAGCTTTCTTATGATCTCATCTATATACGCAAATATCAGATTTTCAGTCGGAATAGATATCAGCACATGTGGCTACGCCATGATTATGCTACAAGAGACAAAGTACATCCAACAAGCAATGGTACAAGACATACATTATTCTGAGCCTTCCAAGAGGGGCCTGACAATATAAGGAAGGGATAACAGCTCTTCCTCCGGCACGTCGAGCCTGCTCCGTTTCAAGCTGGTCCAGCCTTTGCCTTATTCGGATGGCTCAGCGGGTGATAGCCCTATCCTGGTCCTCTTGTTCGCGAAGACCCCTCCTCAAAACCTCCAGCTCTTCAAACATATCATTCATGACCTGCTCTTCAAGTATCAAGTCCCGTCGGAGGTCGCCTACTTTCTTCTCTTGGCTCTCAACTGCCTATTGAACACTGGAGAGAATACTCAGGGAATACCTCATGCGAACACTCAGACTTTGTTGCTCAGCGGCATCCAGTTCCAGCTACTCCTTTAGGCAGGATATCTCCGATTCGGCGTTCCCGCCGCCTCCACTGCCTATAAAGTTCCCTTCGCTGGTGTCGTAGCACGAAAGCCCATATCCGTTGGATGATAGACATCCACGGCTCCCTCGGGAAGCCTGCCATATGATAGGAAATTGTGCATTGGCGAATTATTCTCCTCTGCGCGGCCGGTAGGTCATTCAAATTGCCGTTCACCCGCCGGATGAGGTCATCCGCAAAGTGACGGGCCATATCATTGAAGGGACACTGATATTCAGGGTCATCCTTGGCCAATCAACTCTGAGGGGTTCCTCCCCCACTCCTTCAGAATATTCAGGCAGTTCTAATAATGTGGGTCGCCGGACGGGGCCGGGTGCCAGTTGTTCTTCTCTCATAGCCGAGGTCGCGGCCTCAGTGCTCCCTGACATTAATGCCAGAGTAGTTGCAGACTGCAGCTCCGCCTCTGTAAGATGAGCTGTTATTTGTGTCACAGTTGTTGCACTCGGAGATGTGGTACCAGCAGGAGTTGGAACAGTTGTATCTCTCTCCCCAGCCACTGGAGTCAATAATTGCATGATATCACCAGCCGCAGCAAGGACCGCGGCGGATGGTGCTCGACTTGTGCGCTGTGGCCTCTTCTGTTGCATCTCCAGCCGGCCTAGCTGCAGTAGTTGTCTTGGCTTCTTGAGAAGCCTGAGCAAAGAGCTCGTTCTGATATGGTATTCAATTCTTCTCACCAGCATGTGAAGTACCATTCGCACCCAAAGAGACTGAAGGCTCTCTCAGAAGGATGGATAACCCTCCATATGACTCTTCATACTTTTCCGGAGGGGCTTTCTTTTCACCGGATATTCTGTCCTTCAGAGTGTCCTGTATTGTCCTGAGGGCTTCTACTTCCTGCTCAGGAAGGGAGGCTGCATCAGTTGGGCCGTGACTCATTCCCTGTGCATGGGGAGGGGTAGCTGGGATTCCTTCTCCATCAGAGGTCTCGCTGCAAGCACAGTATATATTGCCGTTATCATGAGCATAAGCTTCAGCATGGAAAAAAATATGAGAAGAGTGTAATATATGGTAGTGATATTTTCTTCCCTCTGGGCCCATATAAGTGGAGTGTGGCGCTCCGGTCTCCGGCACAGATTTAGCGGTAGATACGCAGCATTGAATGAAGGAAGGTGGCCGCCACCAACCTTGTGGCCGATAACTGGGCGCTACAATCAGTAGCTTCAGCTGGAGCTGCTTTATGTATTGGAGCAGAGGCGGCAGTTCAGACAGCAGCAGGAGCAGGACCAGCAACGAGGGTTGTTCACAGAGCAGCCGTCTTTCCCTCTCAAGCGGAGAAGACTGGTTGCATGTCCGATCCGGTAGGGATGGTTCTTCTCGACATCTTCAGCTACTTACTAGAGTTCGGGTATTGAACAAACGGGTGGCAACTTGCCCGATAAGAAAAGTCGCCCGAGTGAAAGAGTTCTTGTTTTAGTAGCTAAGGAGTTCTAGTTGTAGCTAGGAGTTGCTAGCAGCTATGAGTTCCGAGTTGACGAGAAAAATAAAATATGTCCGGGACTGGTGACACCTGTACCACACTCTATGGCACACACCGCTAGTTATAGTAGACGAAGATGGTCACCTAGTCTCGGCAGACAAACCTGAACCTTAGAAAGTCGCCGGCAGAGACGCTACGGGAGAACCGCCTAGGATGGCGTAAGAGACTCGATCATCTCTTTCTTCAATGTGGGTTTGTGCATTTGTCTTTCGAATCGGTCAAGGGTTCAGACAGGAGATGTGCTTTAGCCAAAGAAGCTTGGGCACCTGCTCCAATAAAGCTAAGAGGACTAGCTACAGTGTGGGCACCAGATCCACTCAGTGAGGCCGGGCAAGACTTTTCGTCCGATATAGTAGTGTCAGACATTTGTCTGACTTAAGCAGTGGGATAGACTCCTTCAAATGGAAAGATAGGAGATGTTTAGCCAGTACAAGCTGTGTTTGTGGCACCCATCCCGACTGGGAGTGGAGTAGCCAGGAAGAGGCACCGAGGAGGGACAGAAAGAACAGAAGCTGAGAGATTAACCTGCACCTGCAGGGACGCGCTCCGGTCTAACGCCTTGGCTGACGTACGATCCCCGCGAAGCTCCACCTTCAAAGGGAGCTATGTAGACAGATTTTGTGGTCTTTCATTTGGAGTAGGTTATAAAAGTACCCCTTTTTCCTTTAACACGCGCGTGCCCGGATCTCGTTCTCCGAGATTTGATACTTCCTTCACAATCTAGGCCCGCTTTGTCTAGTGAATTATGAACGCATCGGCATACGCCTCAGAATGGGATTTTTCCATGTAAAGGCAAGCTGACAAATAGATTTATGTACCTCAGATCCAGTGCTTTGGCGGGGAATTGGACGATGAAGTCGGCCTATGGAATGCTGGCCGAGTTAGATGAGCTATAAATAGGTGGCGGCATGTTTGGAAGGTCCAAGTACCCCAACGAGTACGCGCTTTCCTTTGGCTAGCAGCTAGGGATAGATTAATGACAAATGGCAACGCAACAGGGTTAGGAGTAGCTAGTGACAGTAGATGTGGAGGTTGCAATGGTAGTCTCGAAGACGCAGTGCATGTGTTGCGGGACTGTCCCCATGCAATGGCATTTTGGCAGGGGAATAAATGGCATTTTTCTCGGAGGAGTGTAGAGAATGGTTGACCAAGAACGTCGATGAGGAGGGAACGTCGAGGTTGTTTACATGCTCGACCGATAGGAAGAGGTGGCTTGCAATAAACCCCTTTGGGCATAAACGACTACACGAGGCTCGGGCCATAGCCGTAGATAACACAAGAACTCGCTGCCCCGCTTCCGAACTACTACGATATACGGACGAACTAGCAACAACTAATAGCTCACTCACTACGACTACGCTGCCCGCTACAACAACTGCGCTTCCCCGAACTACGGACACCGACCAACAACGACATCGTTCCCTGCTTCTCGTTCTTGCCTGCACCGATACGCTCTCTCGCTAACACTATCGATAACGCTACGCCTATCCCATGAACAACACCAACGATACGCTCTCTCTTCCTCCCTTATTTCGTATTAGTCTGAGTTCCTGCCTAACACCTATCTCGTTTCCTTCCTTTCATTGCTACGCATATACCAACTACGCGTCCCATAGCAAGCACACTACGACTTCGTTCCCTGTGTCCCGGTATTCGTATTGATATCATATCATCGTAGCTCCTTCGAGTTGGTTGCTTGTATTGGTTGATTGATATCACTCCTTTGTTCGCCCTCGCCTCTTATGAATAGATAATGAGATCATATTAGCGTAGCTCCTTCGCGTTGGGAACGATGGTGTTGATGAGACAAAGAGAGCTAGTAGTTCGTGTAGTCGAAGCGTTGCTTGATCCGGGAGGCGTAGCCCATGAAGAGAGGTCTGAGTTCCTCATAAGCGTAGATTGATTGATTGGGATAAGCGAGAGAGCGTGTTCGGGTAAGCATAGAGCTGTGTGTCGGGCCATCTAAGGAAGCGGATCTTTCTGCTGAGGGATGCTATGCCTTTGTCGGCACGCTTAATTACCACCACAAGGCGACAAAAGAAAGGGAGGGCATAGAGCCTTTCCAAAAAGGCGGCGTCAGAGCGCCAGTCAGGCTCGTAGCAAGGAAGAGTTCTGATATGATATTTGAGAAGGAAGGCGAGCGTAGTGAGGGTTTTCACCTCCACTTATGGTAACCAAAGTCTTTCCCGACAAGGGGTTCCAGCGTTGAGTCTGTTGTGAGTCAGTGCATTTTCCTCAACAAGCGAAATCGAAGCAGCAGCCCTCTAGGAAGACCTTCTGCCAAGCATGCATCACAAGCCGTAGGGCGCAAAGAGCTCGAAAACGTTCAGATGTTTGGTTGAATCCATGTGGCTTTGCAATATCTTTTTGTGAATGGAAGATGTTCGAAAGCAACGGGAAGTGATGATCGATAGCTCTCGACGTCTTCCGATTCTCTCTTTACGCAATTCTCATCATCGATTTAGTGATTGAATGAAACCACCCGTCGAACCCAGCAAGCTGTAAGTGCCAGTCATGGAACGAAGCGATGAAGGAAGTGATTAGGATACGCGAAGTGAAAGCTTAAAGAACGGGCAATATAATTATGCTTCACTTAGTACACCAAATGTAGTAGTTTCGCGCCACGATTAACCATCTTCCAAATCAAACTCAAAAAGAATTGGTCGATGATTGATCGTTTGGCTGTGGGAACTAAGTGAGCCGCAACTCTTCTGTTGTTGATGATCGATAGCTCTCTTAGCTGCTTCTTTCTTGTCTTTCGCGTCCCCGTTCTAAAGCCGCCTCAGGGGGCGGGAATCTCAGAGCAGAGGTCTATTTCTTAGATACGGCGGGAGCCTTCCTAGCCATCGGTGGCAACCCGCTTCCAGTCTTCGATGCCCACTATCGCTCATACCGGTGCTTCCATTTCTACCATCGGATCGCTCCCCACAATAACATAACGAAATGCAAGCAACATTGCTTGCTACCCGAAACATTAAGTCGCGAAAGCAGTTCAGCCAGAACAGCTCTAGGCGGCGCACTCAATCAGCGAAGGAAGAGCACAGCGGAACTGTATGACGGACAGCACTCGTCGTGAGACGAAGCGCTCTCTCCTTTCCCCTAGAAAGCGGCTTTGTCATAATAACAGGGTCAGTCTCCAAATTGAGGCATGGATCAACGCCTATACTCCAGTCAATTGTCTGGCAATTAACCATGCTTATCTCACAAAGTTATGTATGGCCGGTACATTTGTAGCCTTTTTCCGACGATGTTATGGACAAACATAGCGTTCTGAAAGGCTTTCCCACAATCATTCACATATCCATTAGAGTAACAAAACCGGAAGGAGGACCCTGTGGCCCACTCCTGCACCCGCTCGGTTCGACTTGCGTCGAAAGGCACGGGTCAGTCTCTCGGTCCGAGGTGGTTTTGGGGCGTCAGATTAGGTTTAATCAAGGGAGCTGATAAACGGCTGCGCTAGACTAGTCAAGAAGATTGACTAATCGCTCAGGCTTCTAGCGAGGAAGCCTTTCGCTCACCTTCGGAGGGCGTCGTCAATCATGAATTCATACGTAGGAAACGGGTTGGGCTACGCTCAATATCGAATTCGATTGCTCATCGATAGGTCCCTATTTTCTATTTCTATTGCCGCAGTGATCTTTTCTGAAGCAAAGGAGGAAGGAAGCAGCAAATGTAGCGAAGGAACGTCTTAAGCCCTAGCTCAGGCGATCGAGTCTAATGTAAATAGAAGGAAGTTGCATTCGAGTTTCATCCTAACGAGTTAGTAGGAGTGATCGAAGGTGAGACCGAGAGGGAAGTTGTGTTTCTTGGATCCGTTATTCGGCTAGGCGCTATGGGTTGACCGGTACCATTGTGAAGAGTTCGACGTACGGTCGTAAGAGTCAGAAGGTCACTCCAGCGAAACCATTGGTCCGGCTCAACGGATAAATATGGCGCGCTGGATAAATCAACAACCAATCGTGCTTGTTCCGCACTGTTTACAGTAGACCGCGTCGCCCCTTTTAATTACATCTATGTAAATCGAAACCCTCGTAGTAAAAGGAAGCGGAGGAGCAACAGCCATAGTGAGCGACTGACCGCAAGAGAGACAAGAGTCAGAGTTAGATATGTAGTCGCTTGGTTGCTCCTGATGGTCTCATTCAAGGGAGAGTTCGATTTTTGCTATGGGAGATTCTCCACTCTTTTTTGCTTATATTATATAAGGCAAGTCCGGAAGGAGCCAGACAGAACCGACAAGCACGGAATGCCAGAAGCCAGAAGCCCAAGGCAAGACAAAAGCGTTACTAACCAACTGGAGTGGAGCTACTTGTCGTCTTGTCTTCAAGCAGAAGGCCTGGAAGGCTAAAGCTGCTAATGAAGTAATCTCGTTCTGTCCACGAGCGCTTTAAAAAGTCTTTCTCTTTCGTTTCTTTGTCAAACGGGAGGCGTTAGGAGCATTTATCCCGATCCATTCCTGTGATTGTGGTATAGTTTCAGCATATTATAAGTCACCTTCGCCAAGGATCTAGCAAGCTGCGATTGATTTCCTTGTTGGCGTATAGCCACAACAAAGAAAGGGCCTAGTATGGTCGTATGTCCTTTCCTTCATTATCGTATTCATTAGGACAACCTCCACTCCACTTGAACCGTCGAACGTGACTCTAACGTTGCTTTAATGTATTAAATAAAGTCAATGTATGTGAGTGACTCTGCCTTTCATGTCGGTTCTCTTGAATGCTTTTTGTTGTTTTAAGGCCGTACTTATAATCGGAAGGCAGAAAGCACGGATAGGAGGTTATTACCAGCTGTTAGTGGTCAGGCAAGGCAGGAGCTTTACGACACTTCCTTACTAACCTGTATCGCCCTGCCGTTCCCCCTTTTTTCCATTCTAAAAGAATAGATCTGACAATCAAATAAGTCCTATCTCTGACCGTAGGTTGATCTCCAACTCCGTTTGCTTCTTTTTCAGGAATTCCTGACATTGAAATATCGTCAATTAAGAAATCTAGGCTCTAGCTCTTTCAAAAGAGGGAGCCCTTCTACCCGGACTTCTCCTTTTCGGCTGCTCCCATTTCAGGTATCTTAGTGTGAGTGGATGCCCTTCCTATCGCACAGCCAGATTCAACTAGTTCCATCAACTGCCTTTTGGCCCTTTCTTGCCGGTCTTTGCTTTGTACGGGCTGACCGGTCCTTGCCATTACTAGGGCTTTCTCCGTCCCCGCCCGATTAGATAAGGTGTCATTCAACTAATGCTTTGAGTTGGCAGTTGGCTTTCTTTCGCTTGATTGAGATCATGACTCACATTACCGTAATATTGCCTGGAAGTACCATGATGCCGATGGTGCCGTTGTTACCGTGACATTTACTTGGGTAACTAACTATAAACCCGTTTCCCTATTCGATAAGGCGAGGAGACGGCACACCCGGATGTTGCCATAAGATGCGGAGAAACAGTCTTTTAAGGAGGCTCATATCCGCCCAGTAATCTGGGGATAATGCGTCGCCTTTCCTCTCCATGTATCGAGAAGCGGCACAGCCACGTCGCCTCGGGTGGCCTTCACTGTTTAGAGAAGGGCAGAAGAAGCCGCTCGGGCATATCTGAAAGTACACTACCTTGGTGAGCCTAGATAGGTGAGATAAGAGGTATGCCATCGTGCCCTTCCTATTGGCCGAGGAAAGTTATGCCCTTCATTGGTTCTATACACTTCCCCAGCAATGTTTTGCATCTTGAGCGAACCGCTTTCATCGCTCGATTTCATGATGACTCTGTCAGAGTGTTGCCAGAGCGATTGCAAGCACAAAGAGTGACTGATCCGCAAGCAGAAGCAGAGGAAGTAGAAGCGGCAAACATGACAATTGCCTTCGACGAGTCAAACCCTCTCAACTCTCTTTAATATCAAATCTCGTGCATTAGGACTATCATGAACATTTTCTTGTACAGAAGAGAGAGATTCGGAAGCTATTCTTTTTTGCCATACTAGATCGACTCTTAATTACCGAATCGACTCTGAACTCTGTTCTGTTCATGGTTGGCTATAAACAAATAGTCTCTTTAGTCCCATCCCTACCCAACTCTATGGATTTTCCTTAGTTGCTCTTAACCCAGCTCTCAAGTTAGCTCGGGACGGGAGGGTATCAAACCATTGAAAGCAGATGCTGAATTAGAGACTGTAGATCCTCTCAAAGATGAAAGAAAGGAAGCAGAGAATGAAGAGAGGATGTTACTACTACTAATAGCACCCGGACCGGGTGCATCCGCCTGGGTCACTTCTATTAGGGTTTTACTAATCCAAGGAAAGTCGCCAGTTGAGTCTTCCAAGTCAATGAATGCAGACATGGAATGGATTTGGATGGACTTGCTTTCTCGCCTTTCCGCAGTAACCTCTGTCTCACTTATTTACCTATAATCTGGGGTTAGACTAGTCAGCTTACTTGCACCTATAGTGGCTGCACCTTATTCCACTACGTATCCGTCTGTCTGTTTAAAGAAAGAAATTTTTTAGTTAGATCACGCAAGAACTTCAGGCTTCGCTTTCCGGGCTACTGCTAGCCGAGCTTGGAACAATAAGGTGACTCACCAACTTATTAGAAGAAAGATCTCCATCTTTATAAGTCTCCATCTGATCTGACAAAGAAAAAAGGCGGGGTACTTTAACTCTTCAATCGGTACGTCTTTCTCACCTCAAGAAGTATTTAAGGAAGGGGAGTACTGAGCAGCTTGAGACACTTCAGTAGCATAACGAACATCCGCAATTGAACCTGCAGCATCTTTATAAAAAGAGGGAAAAAAGACGTCGACTTGAAAGGATTGAGACTACGATCTCCATCTTAGCGGGGTCTTTCTCTTGCCCGGCAAGCTCCGCTGCTGCTAGGGCTAGAGCGCATAGTCAGCGTTGGTGCAGTATAGCGCGATAGTCTAAAGGGGTAGTTAGCGTGCATGAGCATTAGTGCATTAGATTCTAGTGCAGCGCGTTGTCTTGCTAGTGCCTCTCTCTAGCGCTAATTGCCTGAGTATAGACGCCCTTCTCGCGTTATAGCTCTAGCTTAGGGGCTTCTTCCTAGCTTAGCTTATTCTTATCTTTCTTCGGCAGGCAGGATCAAATGAGGATGATGGGGGGGATGCTTTTTAAACTAAACTGCGTTTGGTTCGTTCATCTGCTTGCTTTTCATTTGATGCTAAGTAACGGAACCTGACCTAGTCCGTAGTAAATAGAGGTGGAGCAAAGGCAAGGGAGCTGATAAAGGTGAGTACAAAAGCCAGAGCCGCGTGCCTCTTTCGGACTACATTTATGCTTTCTACCCCCATATCTTTCTTATGGGGGGGTCGGGCTTAGCCTTTGAACCATCGCTTTGTCATGATGAACCCCGCTAGCTATGAGTCGATCGGCCCAGACACATCAATTCTACCTAATTATGACTCCCCCTCGACTACCAATTCGAGTCCTCTATTGCCTAGACTCGCCCTTTGAGGCTTGACCCATTGTGTTTTCGTGAAAGAGCATCTTTCGTTTTATCTTATAGAAAGAATGACAAGAAGGAAAGCATCTTAAGTCATCTTTCCTTTCTCACATCTCGATTTCTCTCTCAATGGAAGCCTCAGCGCGCAACGGCTTTTCAGCCTCTTCCTTCTTCTTATTCCGATTGCTTCTTCCGCTTTGACATCCAAGACATGAACAAAGGAAGGGGGAAGAGTTCTATTCTTCCCATCTACTCTATATAAAGAGAAAGTCAGTGCGAGAGTGGAGTTCAGAAGAGCATCAATCAGCCCACCAGACAGAAGCCCCCGGCCTTAATGGCAAATTCCTCGCTGCTCGCTGGCCGATCTTGAGCTAGCATTATTCCGAAAACTGCGGATTCAATCTCTTCCTATTCTCACCCTCGGGTAACTCCCGATAGCCGAATCTCTCTTGACCTCTTTAGTTTCAATGGCATCTCTATCTCTCTTTCATGTGATGACTCGTTTATCCCCACTCCACTCTATCTGGATCTAGCCACCCAAAGGAAAGACTTTCATTCCGCTCGGATGCCTAAGAGTTCGGTCATACTATAGAGTTATTGAGTGACCTCTCCGAGGGTCACTGAACCCCCTCGGAAATCAAAATCCCAGTCGCTATGGGTAAAGAATTTCCTAAACGACTTAGAAAATAAAGCACCAAATGAAGCCAAAGCAAATGATACTGATTCAACAACAGCCATTCTTTTTCCTATGAAAGCATGAACAGAGATAAGAGTCGCCACGTGAAAGCTAAAAGCTCGTCGAATCCGGAAGAAGCTGAAAAACGGCTGCGTGCGCGCGTTAGGCTTTTCTTTAGTTGCTTGCTGTTTCAGAAGGTCCGGAGATTCATTTCAAAAAACAGGAATGTCAGAGCAGTTAGCCCGCATGCCCCTAACTACCTCGTTCCTTATTGCTTTCTCATTCAATCGGTCTCCCTGGAAGTCGCCGACTCCCTCATTTTCCAAATGGACCAGCAGACTACCGATTTCAGGCGATACCATTGGTCGTCACTATCAGAATCGTCGGTTACCCGCCCACCTTGTCCCAGTCAGCAAAAGCGAGTTTCCTGATATACGAACTCTCATCCGGCCAATTGATTAGGGGTCCAGAGCCCCCAAATGGATTTAGCCCTTTCTGGAATAGGATATGGAAAAGATTCAATCTTCCCCTCTCTTTCACCACTCGGGCACCTGGTTGGTGCCTATCCAACACCTTACGATTTCCGCCTCTCACCAGTAGCAGGTCTGCCATGAGCAACAAGCCACATTCAGGAGTTGGCCCTCAACCATCCTTTCGGCTTCCAGATCCTCTTCCATCTGATCCCCTAAGTTCCGACAGGGGTATCCCGTAATTGAATCCCCTCCTAACGGAGAAGGGAAGGGGGTCCTCCCTATCTCCCCACACTGGGATGTCCTGATCATCAGAGCATCCTATCGTCCACAAGGCGATCTTTCCTCTAAAAGAGAAGAGAGACTGTGAACGAGACTTCTTCATTTTCTTCTTCGAATCCTAGGAATTGGATGCCCATGCCTTTCTTTGAGAACCAACCGTCAAAAGATCAATTGTTTTTAGGCTAAGACACATTAACTGATCAGCCTCCTTTTCATTCTTCTTGCCACCTCCTCCTCTACCCATCTCGCCTTGGAAGCAGAAGACTCGACAAGAAGAGCCTTTACTTTATAAGAGGAGCGACCTGCCCTTCCAAAAGTCTATCCTACTCTATTTATTGAATGTTCGAATCCTTCCCTTCCGCTGGTAATCAACCCGACCTTCGAATCCGAGGGATCCCTCACCTAGCCTTGATACCCGGATAGAATCCACACCACTGGTTCTTCGATCTGCCGATTCTTCTTTATGAAAAAGTATATTTGTAGCGACTTGGTCGAAGAAAGAAAGAAAAGAATTTAAAGAAGATTTTCGAGATGAATTTATATAACACTCATTTTGATAAATCGTTTCATTACTCCATTTCTGCAAATGTTCCCGTTCCTAATGATAGAAGTACTGTGACGAATATCGTACCTGAAGCTCGTGCTATTCCAAATGTCGTACCACATGAAAGTGCTATTCCAAATGTCGTGCCAAGTGCCATTCCAAATACTCATACTGAAGCGGTACCTAAAACCAATACTCATACTGATGCAGTACCTAAATCCGATACTAATACAGATGCGGTACCTAAAAGGAAAGGAAGGGCCTCTAAAGCGGGGAGTGAGCGCGACCCCAATAAACCCAGAAAGAAGGCGGAGAAATTTCAAGATCAACTTGTGAAGTTGCTAATTGGTGCACGCGTCGTAGCTGAGCAGGAACACCGAAGCGTTGAATATCTAAAGATGGCTATATCACTCGTCGAGGATGCTAACGGCCGTGAAAAACTCAATAGGGAGGCTAAAAAGCGTAATAAGGCATTAAAACCTAATGCGCCGAAGAAGGGCTCACCTTCAGCTGTTGGCAGCTCGGAGGGCTCCACATCTGCTGTGAACCGCCCGGAGGGCAATCCCGATAGCTTACCTATTAAGAGTAGCAAACCGGAGGGCAATCCCGATAGCTTACCTATTGAGAGTAGCAAACCGGAGGATCAATCCCCGGGAATGGGTAATGCCCCCGAGCAAGGCGGTCCTATAGGCAGTTCCCATACATTCAGTACGTTGAGTCAAAGCATTCCATTTGTGGAGGACCCTAGCCCGACGAGGGGCTTGGAACCTTCGGGAGATATCCGCACCTCAAGCGGATATGGCATCCATAAGGCGATGGCCTCCCTCATCAGAAGGGATAATAAAACATATTCTATAATCGCTCTATTATTTAGAACGTTAGGTCAATTTATCTATAATTATTATAAGGATAATAAGCTATTGAGGCATACTGATAATGGTAATGTCGAGCAAACTGCCGAAGAGCCTGAAAAGGCTGGGGGAATTACGACATCAATGTCCGTTAGTGAAATAACTGATAATTGTCAATACGTCTCAGATATAGATCTGATTGATTGTTTTGTATGTATAGCTTTACAGCTGGCTTTGTTGTACTTCATATATGGATCCGTGGGTGCTGCTCCTGATGAGGTTTTGACTGGTGGAATTCTGGATATACCGATATATGAAAAACTGGTATATGAACCTAAACCCCCTTCAACTCCGGAAGACAGAAGAGTCATAAGTACCGATACGAGCTCAGCCTATGAACCAGATACTAGCACTTCCTATGAACCTAGTACTAGCAAGGGTGAAAACCCAAGTACTAGCACTTCCAATGATCCTAGTACTAGCATGGGTGAAAACCCAAGTACTAGCAGACCCTGTAAGTATGAGCCTCAGGGCCGACGTGCCGTACGGGGTCTTGCTGACTTGTTCGAAATATTTCCAGAGTATCAGATACCTGAACAGGAAAGTGACTCCTTTAAAACAGCATCCTGTGAAACACTGTCCCCAGAAACGCAATCCCCTGATAAACCTTCCCCTGAAACTCCCTCCCCGGAGAGACCATCCCCAGAAACGCCATCCCCTGAAAAACAAACATCAGATACCCTCACATCTGATCCCCAAACATCTGATCCCCAAACATCAGAACCCCTCACTTCAGATACCCCAGAATCCCACTCAGAAAGTGACGCCCGAAAGATTATATGTCGTAAGGAACCTATATATGATAAATATCGAGTCTACACTAATAAAATATATTATAAAAATGATGAAATTTCAATAAAATGATAATAAAAGAATATATAAATGTAGAATTAGGTGTCTTAATAATGAGAATTTTATTGAAATTGGAATAGAATATTGATTATAAAAGTATCCGATTCTATTTCAACTAAGAACCTCACAGAATATTTTTATTGAAATGGTCTAAATTTAATATGCTATAAATATATATAGTGTATAAAAAAGTATCTGCACATAAATGAGTATTAAGAATTAAGTGATAGAGTAGTATTAGGATTTTCTCAAAATAATCGATCTTATTTTGGCTCTATATTTTGGGTCTTTTAGTTCTGGGATGGGGCCAAATGGTGTGGGGTGATTTATTTTCGATCGGCAACTATGTTAGCTCTTTCGCCCCGTTCATGACTTTATCATGTCGGTGTTACGTACCACAAGAGGGTACATTCCACCGGAGTCGGCCTCTTTACTTGCTAGTTGGAAATCAGGTGTGCTATAGTTATAGTTTCGACTTCCTGTCGGCTACCGACGGGTGGTCTTTAGTCTTTCTCTTTGAAACTAGGTTATGCTTGTTCGATAGGTCGTTCGCGTCTAGCGCGGTTCATTCTTCGCTGGAGACTAACATCTTTTAGGTACCCTGGGTACTCTACTACTGCGGCCCGGATCCTCGCTTTCTTTTGTCGCTGAACAACTTATCGGATATTATTCGCCCGCACTTACACATCCTCTTTGAATAGGGTGGTGTGCAGAAGAGGTCACCCTACGAGTGACATACTTGGAAAGATAAAAACAAGGAGAGATATTTTCGACGGTATGCGGTGCTCGGTGATGACTCCGTCATTGCTGATCAGGAAGTAGCCGGTGTCTATGAGTCTGCTTGAATGTTATAGCTACCTAACTCTTTCTGTCTTTCTCCCCCATGACGCTTCCCTTCCAGCCCGGGCCCACTGAGCGGGAAAGGCTTTAAGTCCGTGACCTAGAAATTCGATGCCGTGCACTATCGCAGCACTTTTCCTGTATAATTATCAGTTTTTCTGGGGCCGGGAGCAGGCTTTTAAAAAACTCGTTTAAGAAAGCTTAGTGCAGCGCCAAGAGCATATAAGCTAGCTATAAGAGCTCTAGCTCTAAATAAGCAGAAAAGTCAGGGCTAGGGTTCGGTTCGTGCCTCCGTCCTTAGTTACAGAGTTCTAACTCTAGTTAATTCAGTTTTGTTTCGTTTGGTGTTTTCTATTTAGAAATGCCCTTCGAGACGCCCCTTACGAAGGAAGTGGATGGTCTTCTTACTCACTTGAGCCCTCTTAAGACTAACTAGCCTTTCCAGGGATCGGAGGGATGGAAGATGAGCCATACTTCTCGAAGCAATCTTTATCTCGCAACGAAAGGTGGTTCGGCTTCGACATCCCCCCGGCCCGGGCGGGGAAACTGTTTTGAAACCTAAAGCCGAAAGCTCTAACATTCTGAGACGGGTCATAGAAGATCGACCCCCCTAACCATTCATTATTCTAGAGGAGAGGGATGAGAGCGTTCACATCATTGATGCTCGAAGTCCCTGACACGCCGGAGAAGGAACTCCTCTCTGGGGACGGGTTGCAGCATTGGGCACAGCAAGAACTGCAACGTAGGGGTGTGCAGGACTTGGCTACGGCCATTGCTACAGCCGAAAGCTTGATTGAGTTCACGTCGCGGCCAAAATATCCAAGGAGGGAGGATCATGAATCGGGTGGGGGAGTGCGAGATGAGAACTCCCACCACAAGAATGGATCAGGCAAGCCATCTAGGGAGAGAGATGGCAAGGGAAGAAGATAAGAAAAGGGTGGCAAGGACCGGTGGGATACGTCCAAGCCGAAAAAGAGATAATGCTTAATATGTATGGGGGCTCATATAGCACAAGGGACTGCCCAAATAAGGAAGCGCTTAGTGCTATGGTCGCAGAGCGGGAAGGGAAGAAGGAGAGATCAGAGAGGACTCATCGCCTCCTACAACAATTCCTTCTCATCATGCATCCTCGAAGGAAGGTGATGGCAAAGAAGCGCTCTCCTCCGATAACAAGAGGAAGAGGGAGACATCAGAGGCTTGCATAGCAGCAACTTCCTCTCACCATGCCAATCCCGAACTCTCTTCCGCTCAAGAGAAGAGGAAACGGAAGCTCCAGAAGAAGGATGACAACAACAAAGTGGAGTTTGCCAGACCAAAAGGCTACTTCCGTTGGAGGAATATGAGTCTGGGAATTGAGGATCTCCCAAATCAAGGAGATGTCCAACCTCGCCGCTCATTTCGGAGCATGAGCATGAATAAGACAAAGCCTTGCCAGCGCTCCAAATACCCTGCTCCTACTCAATTCTTTGAGCAGAAGAAGCATGTGAGAGCTCTTCTGGAGAATGCAACAGCCTTTTCAGAGGACTCTGAGAAATGCTTCAACGCGGTCTTCCTCCCACCAGTCAAGGAAATAGGATACATAGACCCGCACATGTATGCTATTGAGGTGGTGAGTCGGAGAGCAGCATTCCGCCCACCAGAATATTATCCTTTTAAGGGATAGGGCCGCTTGAGAGGCCGCAGCTCCCCGGACGATAGTTTCAAGGCATGGGCACAACGCATATGTGATTGCCATCAACATATACTCCACCAGGCCGGTATCTATCGATCCATCCTTGCTACTAAGGAAATATTATCCCATAACTAACAAATCATCTGTGGCTTCTTGCCATTTTTGTCCCCCGTGACCAAAACCTTCCACTTCCCGAGCGGAGAGATGAGTATCTCGCTCTGGGATTTGAGCGCCCTCTGTGGCCTTCCTGTTCGACGGGGCGGAAGTGGATGAATACCTGCCCACAAACAAGGCTTTTGCCGCGATGGATCTTGCCAATCGTGTGTGGAATATCTGGGGTCGCCTATCTATCAACGACAAACCCTAGTGGAATCACTGGTCCAGGCTCTTTGGGTGCACTTCGGATCCTTCCCGAAATCATCACCTCTCTCCATCAGATGAACTGTGGATTTCTGAAGAAGATCTCACATCCATTAAACCTAATGAGGAGCTCTGCCTCTTCCTAATGCTGTGGTTATCCATTCATGTGTTTCCTTCTTCCTACGGAGCTAACGCTGTTAGAAGCAGCTTGATCTTGCCGGCTAGCCAACTGGCTCAAGGGCTGCGACGGGCTCTGGCCCCTCGAGTTCTGTGTGAGATATACCGGGGTATCAATGAGATGGCAACTGCTATCAATGGGCCAATGTCAATAGACACTGATTTTCCGGCGCACTATCTCATTGGCTGGGCTATATTTTCCTTGGACGTTCGGCTTAGAACGTATCGCGGATGCTCAGGATAACAGCCTTTTGCTTCGACGCTTCAGTGGTTGTCTGATGGCAAACTTGTCATGCTCAGACACTACCCATCGTCTCCTGCATACTGTATTCCTTTCAAAAGGGATATGGAGCTTATCCCCGAGAGCTTCTGAAGCTGACATCTACAAGGATGTGAACGAAGAGCTTTCTCATGAAGAAACTGACTTCGCTATGTCCTTGGTTCCATGCCTTCCGCCTTCTCGGGAAAGCCTCGACGTTCTGGGTCGAACCTGACTTCCCTCAGCGGTTTGCTCGTCAATTTGGCTTCGACCAGGGCTGTCCTCTCGAACCCTGTGAGATCCCTCATTCAGGAAGAGAGGTAGGGGTCGGCACAGCCTACTGGAGGACAATATGGTCGCACTTTGACCACATAGTGCGGAAATGCCCCATCTTCTTTCCTGGCTCAATGCGGCAAGTACGTATCTCATACAACTATGCATGGTGGTATGGGACTCAGGCATGGAGGGTATACGAGTGGCTCTTGCCAAATACTTTTTTTTTCGATGGAGATCCTCCTCTTGACCCATACGAGGAGTACCCTGCCGACCCGATAGCATTCCACAGATTCATTCGGGAACGGAATGAGGAGGTGATAGCTAAAGCTCCTGAGAAAGTATTCTGGATAGACGAGCGTAGGAACACGATCTTATATCGCACTGAGTTCTGCTTGCCGGATTGGACTGGTCGTGATGATACCATACGAGGCAAAATTGCTCCAGTAAGAGAGAACATTCCTGCAGCTGCACCAGCTCCTACTGAGCCCTCTGCTCCACGTCAGTCACTTTTTATTGTCTATATATTCTTGTTGAGGCCTTTAGTATTTTACTAAGACTAATACCACTCTTGTTTTTCCCTGACTTTCAGGTGCTCCGATTATAAAAGCCATGGCTGAATGATGCCGGATCTTGGTAGAAGAAAGCATCGATCGATAGATTGCCAGTGAGGGTCGTGTTAAGGGCAGAACCCATATACGTATCCCCACGTTCCAGGAGTTAATGCATAGGATTGCTGTCGCTGCTGAGGCTGCGAAATATGCCCCACTACCGTAGCCATATTGCCCTCATGAGATCCCGGAGCCTACAAGCTCAGATCAAGCAGACCCGATTTCGAGGAGCACGAAGGCTTCGACGAGCTTCGAGGGCCTTGAGAGCTATTCAGAAAAAGGGGATAGAAGAAATGGCAGAGTATGCGCTTCCTTTGAAACCGAGCAAGAAGAAAAGAAGAAGGCTACAGCCAGCGAGAAAACGGAGAGCGCGCTCATCCGTTTTTTTCAGCACCCGTCCGTTTTGAAGCTGGGCCAGGATCTCGATCGCCGAAGGATTGGAGGAAGAGCTGCTAGAGGACTTGAGGGACGCTCTCAGATCCTTCTTCTCCACCTTAGTTAGTGCGATCAAGAAGGCAGGGTATCCTCAGGAGTTGAAGCATCTAATTGAGCGCTTCGGACGGCGTATAAGAGCAATCCACGAGTTTGGTGCTGATGCGTCCTGCATTTCCTTCATGCTCGGACGCCTCGCTGACTTCGGAGATGAATGGGCTCAAATTGAAGAAAATGCTAGGTCCCCGTGAACCTGATTAACTCGAAGTAGGCCGAACTCGAGCATGAATAATGATATCGTCCTCAGCCAATGGTGCATCAATGATGGCTAACTCATCAGAGATAGCCTTCTTTCAGTTGCTAGTATTCTGCCACAGGTTTCGAGCCACGGCGAGTGAGGAAAAACATCACTCTTGAGCGAGATCTATTTGCATAAAGTGTGCCCGGTTTTTATAAGCAGGTTCGATAGGCATTTATTGTCTGGTTCTTCTTTTGGTTGGAGTGGGAATAGATTCGGAGAATAAGTCAATCGGTGCCGCTCCCGACCTTTGAGGAAGGAAGGCCTCCCCTTCGGCTCTAGGGGACGGGACTGTCGTATAGAAGAGATAGAGTCGAGACCTAATTGATTGAGTATGAAAGGGGTCTGTCTAGGTTGAAAATGAGGGGGCTGTTGAAAGAGCTGCTCGAAAGCGTCGACGATCATCTTATCCTGACTCCTGTGACTGTCACAGGGATTAGGACAGAAGACCTATTCCCTTCGACGGCTCTGACATTAGTCCATCGGACCCTTTACCAGAAGGCTTTAGGCTAACTCCCTCGTGATCTCCAGCAGCATCCAATGCTTCTAGCACTACAATGGATATCTTGTACAGTAAACCCTCGGAACCCAGAAGACGATTGCTCCCTATCATCGCACCACCCTTATTCTATCGTATCTTAGAAAGAGCTAGTCTACCCTGAGGATAAATCTGGGTGTTGAACGTCACCTTTGGATGTTGATACAGCGATCACGATCTAACCTGGATTATCTGAGCATCCTATATATATAATAGAGTCATAAGCGGACTTCTTGGGTGTAGCGGGTACTCCAATCTGATAAGGATTGCCGAAGGGACACTCTTCCAAATGCGATCTCCAACTCACACTTTCATAGCTGGAAA
This sequence comes from Annona squamosa, assembly GCA_035584095.1. Lineage (NCBI taxonomy): Eukaryota > Viridiplantae > Streptophyta > Magnoliopsida > Magnoliales > Annonaceae > Annona > Annona squamosa. The sequence goes on along the minus strand of JAXCLR010000119.1, from coordinate 1,717 downwards.
GAACAAGCAGGCAGCAAGCAAGAGAGCACTTTTTTCTATTGAATACGGGGGATGAAAGACAGGCACCTTTACTACATAGTTTTTTTCACAGCAAGCGGATTCAGCGAGCTCCACCTCAAAAGCTCCGCCACTTCAGGCCCATTCCATAAAGTGCTCGAATGGACCATTTTAAGTACTTGTACGATAAATCGGTAATCACCGGAAGAATCGCTCGATGGCAAATGCTGCTCTCAGCATTATATATCACTTATGTCACTCAAAAAGCCATCAAAGGTCAAGCCATTGCAGACCACTTGGCACACCTTCCCCTAGTCTCGTAGCGATCATATCTTTCTCCTCTGAGACCTAAAAAGAGCTATTTGGAGCCCCGCCTAAGAGGTAGTATAACATCTGACGGCTACAACGTTGATTTCTGAGCTAACAAGCATGCTTCCCAGCATCTGTTCTTGCTCCGATACTATTTATAATATTCTTGTGATCTCATTCGGTATCCGGCTCCTTACTCCACTGAACCCGAGTGTATCACTGACGACTTTCAACAACACTAAATCCATTCCATTCGTGCTTCTCACCCGAGAAGCCCATCATTCCATTCTCCTTAAGAAATAAAGGGTACTTTCTAAGTAGCTATTAGTGCAGTGCAAGTTATGAGTGTCCTCTCACCACCTTCAGATCTTCCTCTCGCCTCGCTGATGCTCGAGGAAGAGGATATAAGAGAGAGTGAAGAGGGCGTCTGAGCTACCCTTGAGGCTAATTAGAAGAAGAAGATGACCTTTACTGTCATGTAAGGAAGAGGTTGCATGCTCGACTAGACTATAAGGAAGAGGAATAAGCGTTAGCTATGCTCGACCATCGGGAAGAGGGGATGATGTGCTTCGGTAGAGTTTAGTGCTCGAAACGTGTTTTAGAGACAAAGAGGCAAATCGTACTTCAGACTTAGACTTCCATGGATCCGGCTTAGAGTGATAGCGGATGGACGTGAGTTCAGCAATCTCGGACCGGTGTGACATGAATTGAAGGTTGCAACCAAGGAAAACGCAAACGTCGCAGGATTGAAATGTCATTTCCGAGGGAAAACTCATCTGCAAGCGCAAATCCCGGGAAAAGGCGAACTTTTGAAATTTCATGGCCGGCGGGTAATGGCAATTAAAGGAGGTGTGCGTGTCTGTCTTTACTGAGCTAGTGGCATATCGATAATATTTGCCTCACCTCGAAGATAAAGGAAGAATCTCCCTCGACATTCCGGTAATAAGAACTATCGATCGGCATTACCGCTGTGTTCGGGGGGGAGTTATTGTCTATCGTTGGCCTCTATGGTAGAATCAGTCGGGGAGGCCCGAGAAGCGGTGGTTTACCCCGTGGCGGATGTCAGCGGTTCGAGTCCGCTTATCTCCAGCTCGTTACCTTAGCCGACACAAAGGTGTCGAATAGCACCCAATTTTTCCGATTCGGCAGTTCGATCTATGATTTCTCATTCATGGACGTTGATAAGATCCTTCCATTTAGCAGCACCTTAGGATGGCATAGCCTTAACGTTAATGGCGAGGTTCAAACGAGGAAAGGCGTCACGGTGGATACCTAGGCACCCGGAGACGAGGAAGGGCGTAGTAATCGACGAAATGCTTCGGGGAGTTGAAAAGAAGCGTAGATCCGGAGATTCCCGAATAGGTCAACCTTTCGAACTGCTGCTGAATCCATGGGCAGGCAAGAGACAACC
>JAXCLR010000118.1:21787-31929 GCA_035584095.1 Annona squamosa | reverse complement strand
CTTCAAATGTATATGCCTTAAACACTTCCACAAGCATGTTAGTAGCCAAGACTTACTCAAATTGATTTGTTAATCATTAAAACATAGATTTAGCTAGTTTTCCACATATTTCCAACAACAATCATACCCATTAGAAGTGATCATGGTGGTGAATTTGAAAATAAACGGTTTATAAAATTCTGCAATGAGAAAAGAATTCATCACACATTCTCTGCACCAAGGACTCCTTAACAAAATAGAGTAGTTGAAAGGAAAAATAGGACAATACAGGAGATTGCTAGAATTATGCTAAATGAAAGTAAACTATCCAAAAGATTTTGGGGTGAAGCTGTAAGTACAGTATCCCATGTACTAAATTGAGTTACGATAAGAGCAATCTTGAAAAAGACCCCACACAAGTTATGAAAAAGTAAAAAACCAAATATTTCATATTTCTATGCTTTTGGTTGTACTTGATATATGCTGAATAATGGAAAAACAAACTTAGCAAAATTAGATGTCAAAAAGTGATGAGGCAATATTTCTTAGATATTCATAAAATAGCAAAACATATAGAGTTTTTAACAAAAGAAATCAAGTAGTAGAAGAATCAATACATGTTGTATTTGATAAATTTAGTCCTTACTCCAAAAAGGAGGATGAGCTAAGTGATGCAGATAATGTGTTAAAGAATTCTATAAAAAATCACAATTGGAACAACAAGAAGATTTGAAACAAAGTAAGAGCAATCTATGGATAAAAAGATAAGTGAAGGTAATGACTCTTATAAATCTCCAAAAGATCTGAAATTCAAAAATAACTATCCAATTGAACAAGTAATTGACAACGTATATGAAGGAGTAAGAACAAGAAGATTTAGACACAATATTTATGGAGATTGTGCTTTTGTGTCAAAAATAGAGCTAAATTCAATTGATCAAACTCTTAATGATGAAAATTAGATCTTGGCAATGCAAGAAGAGCTAAACTAGTTTAAGAGAAATCAAGTATGACACCTAGTTCTTAGATTAAAAGATTGCACTATTATTAGTACTAAATAAGTTTTTAGGAACAAACTGGACGAAAATGGACTTGTGGTGAGAAAAAAAGACAAACTTGTCGTCAAAGGACATTCCCAAGAAAAAAAAATTAATTTTGAGGAATCATATGCTCTAGCAGCTAGATTGGAAGCCATATACATCCTACTAGACTTTGCTTCTTACATTGATTTTAAATTATTTCGAATGGATATGAAAAAGTCATTTTTCAATGGATATCTAAATGATGAAGTATATGTTGAGCAACCGTCTAGTTTTGAAGTTCAAGACCAATCAAAATTTATTTTTAAATTAACCAAAGCTCTGTATGAACTTAAACAAGCTCCGAGAACTTGGTATGAAAGGCTAAGCAAATTTTTGATTGATCATGATTTTTAAAGATGAAAGGTTGATACCACACTGTTTATCAAATATAAGAGCAAAAATATACTAGTTGTGCAAATTTATGTGGATAATACAACATTCAATGCTATTAATGAAACTCTATGTCAAGAATTTTTTAAGATTATGCAGAGTGAATTTGAAATACGTATGATAGGAGAGCTAAATTTCTTCATTGGATTGCAAATTAAGCAACTAACTAAAGACATCTTCATAAATTAGCCTAAATACGTTAAAAAATGTTCAAGAAGTTTGGAATGCACAATAGCAAAGGGCAAACATATTCATAAGTTCAACCATCAAAATTGACAAAGATGAAAAAGGTAAATTAGTTGAACAAAAGTTGTATAGAAGCATAATAGGATCTTTGTTAAATTTAACTGCATCTAGACTGGATATCTTGTTTAGTGTTTATGTATGTTCTAGATTTCAATCATGTTCCAAAGAATCACATTTAATAGCTGTAAAAAGAATTTTTAAATATTTGATCAATACTACTAATCTAGGTCTATGGCATCCAAAGGGTTCAATATTTGATCTAATTGGCTACTCGGATGCGAATTTTGCCTGTTAAAAAGTAGATAGAAAAAGTACTAGTAAAACATGTCAGTTCTTAAAAATATAATGGTCTCGTGGTTTTCAAGAAAATATACTAGTGTTGCTCTATCTACTGCAGAAGCTGAATATAATATTATATGGAGCTGTTGTCGCCAATTATTTTAGATGAAACAACAACTTAGAGATTATGAAATTGAATATAAAGATATACCAATTAGATATGATAATACAAGTGCAATATGTTTAACTAAAAATCTCGTAGATATGAGACATCATTTCATTAGAGAACATGTTGAGAATCATGACATTTGCTTAGAATATGTCAAAATAGAGGATTAAACTGCAGATATTTTTACCAAACCATTAGCAAAATAATCATTTTACAAAATTATGAATGATATGGTTATGATTGATATTAATTCATAATTTAGACATATGAAATCTTGCAAATTAAAAAGGGGAGTGGAAAATATAAAGTATATTGGACTTAGGTCGAAGGAGTCAAGTCGACTCCACTCATCCCAAGTTGACTTCGATTAGGGTTCGAAGTCGACTTTGGGGGAGTCATTTCGGCTGCCCTGTGCCTACAAGAGGAAGGGGAGCCCTCTCCACTCTCTCATTTCTCATCTCTCTCTTAACTGTCCCATTTCTCTTCTTTCTCATTTTTCATCTCAGATTATTCTCAAATTTCCATACCCATTTATACCGCCAAGATCTAGCAATCTTAAAACCCATGGCTCCTAAAGTTGTATCCAAGTCGAACAAACTACCCATCTCTAGACCATCCACATCACACACAGGGGAGGACATGCCTCGTAGGCAGCATACGTCGTCCAAGAAAGCGCGGGAAGAAGTTACAACATCTACTGGCCGACGGGTTAGGTTTTATGAGGGTAATCCATCCACCTCTGCTCCTAGAGACAAAGAAATCGATGAATCCAGTGAAAGCTTGGAATTGGGAGGGAAGAGGAAAGGTACTCCCACTCAATGGGGGCAAGTCCTCAAGATGCTTACCGATTACTTCAAAACCGAACGCCAACATAGAAGGTTCTACAGGCACTTCAATGAGAGGAAGACTTTTATGCCGAAGATCATCATTTTCAAGTTTCTACAAGAATATGAGTTTGGAATAAAGGAACTACTGGATTTCCAAGGATGGACTAGGTTGTTAAAGGAGGATGACAAGATAGATCTCGACCTGACCTGGCTATTTTACTACTTATGGGATCACGAGTACCTCAGTATTTACGTTAAAGGGGTTGAGATAAATTTGAGACTTAGACATGGAATTAGTAAAAGAAATGTCATTGGACAAATCGGCAACATTCTAGGAGTACCTAAAGATGATGAATCCCTTCCCAAGGGTCTATCCCTCATACAGATGTACAACCAGCTCACCAATAGCAACGAATAACATTCGGGTATCAAATTTTTCATTAATGGATATATCCCTAAGGTTACATGTCCTACGGTTGTTGATTGCCCACTGCATCTACTCCAAAGGAGGAGGCCAGAATCAACTCAATCCACAGGAAGCTGAAATCTTATGGAATGTGGCAAACTGAGTTAAGGTTAATCTTTCCAAACTATTTTTGGAGGCCCTTGAGCTAATGAAAGAAAATCCATGGAGAGTTCTACCTTACGGCATGTGGATTACCAAGATTATGGATTATTATCACATTGACTTAGATGGCGAGCCATATGAGGTGTTCAAACAAACTAATACTATTAACTATGCCCTCCCGACCCGGATGAAGATCGATGTGGAGGCATTTCGAGTTGAATGGTTGCAAGAGCGAGTGGGAAATCAATTTTATGACATTCCCGCTCAACCAAAAGTACCAAAAGCTCATCCTAAGGGGGAGGATATCCTCAGACACGATCTCATTCCATCTCCATCGCTAGCACCTCTGGCTCCAGCTTCCCCCACATCACGCAGATCCTGTTCCCTTCATGGATCGCGGGCAATTGATCACTTCACCCACTCCCCAGATCAGCCATCCACCTCAAAGGCTATCCTTAAAGACTTATAACATATGAAAAGCCAAATATCTCAAGAGTTGGGAAATATAAATATTGATTTGATGGAAATGCATAACCGGCAAGACAAGTTGGATCAAGACATGACCGCGATCAAGTACCAACTTGCCTTAAGTAGTCGCCGCAATAGATCCATTACTAGCCTTCCTGATTTTGATTCATATTGGGGCAAATCGGTCAGAGCCGAACCCACCGTTCAAGCTCCGCTGTCCTCATTCTTTTTGGCTTGCACCCGTCTTATTCCTCCATCTCATCCTAGTACCTATCCCATTTCAGCTTTCCAGTTGTTGGTCCCGAGTTAATGGCAAAACCCAAGAAGGGAGGAGTGAATTGAGTTCTTAAAAATTCTTTGGTAAATTTAAAACTTAACCCCTTTAAAGTTTTAATCCCCTTGAATGTAACAGATAGAGAGCAATAAGATAATGAAAGCGAAAATGAAAAGCAATAGGCAAGATTTATAGTGGTTCGGGCAACCTTTCCTTACTCCACTCTTCCAAGCTCACACACCCTTGTAACTTGGGTTCCACTATGTAGTCCACGAATACAACTAAAGTCTCCGCTCTCTTCTAGATTATAGCTCTAGAGAGCATATACAACCAGAACCTCCGCTCTCTTCTAGATTCTAGCTCTAGGGGGCATATACAATCAACACAAGTAGGTGATGAGTTACACTCCAATCAAAACTCTACTTGCTATGTCTTGGTTTGAACTACCAAACTCAAACCAATCACCAAAAACAAACAACAATATGAAAATGGAAGAAATCTACACTTTACTGATTTGTGTAGCATGTTTCAGCTCGAGGAAGAATCTGTAGAAGCAACCAATCGTATTATGTTGAAGCAAACTGCAACTTTGAAGTTTATTCTTCTTTTGAAAGTGAATAGATTACTCAATTGTAGAGAAAAGTAGATAAAAACTCTTAGTAGCACTTCTTTCCTCTTTTCAACTTTTTCTTGTGTATATCCACGCTTGCTTGAGTGTCTATATATAAAGAAGAGAAAATTTTGAACGTTATAGAGTTGGTTGGCGCGTAATAAATGTCCCAACGTTCAAAAATTTGAACGTTATGTCTCCAAGTCGCAGGTGGAGTCGACTTCGTGTGCGACTTCGACTGTTCTTCAGCTTCCAAGTCTATCTTCTAGGTCGACTTGGTTTGAGACTTGGCCTCAAGTCGATCTTGGAGTCGACTTAGGGTGTAACTTAACCTCAAGTCGATCTTGGCGTCGACTTGGTGTGTGACTTGGCTATTTCCTTGTGCCAAGTCAGTTTGATCTTTGTTGATATATCTTTGTTTGCTTAACTTCTTCTTCTTCTTCTTTTGTCTTTCAATACTTAGAAGCTTATTTTTACAGACTTAGCTTTAAGTCCCGTGAACTTGAGGAACTCGAATCTTGTATGAACTATTCCAACTTTGATTTAGAATGAATCCATGTTTCTTGCTTGCTTTAAACTTGAATTAGTCTTCATACATTCAAGTTTGAGAAACTTGAGTTGTCTTTATCTTGAAGTGGACTTGTGCTTTGACTTGAACTTGAAAATCTGTCTTATCATATTGAAATTGATGCTAGAGTCGACTTTGCCTGCGACTTCACCCAAGTTGCATGTGGAGTCGACTTCAATTGCAACTTCAGAAGTTTTGCTGCTCAATTTTAACTTTGAAAGGAAGACGCCACTTCAAGTCGATTCTAGGGTCGACTTCATTTGCGCCTTGGCCTCAAGTCGCAAGTGGAGTCAACTTCATCTGCAACTTCAGTTGTTTTGTCTTCCAAAATCAACACTGGAGGGAAAATGCTGCTTCAAGTCGATACTGGAGTCGACTTCATCTGCGACTTGGACTTAAGTCGCAAGTGGAGTCGACTTCAACTGCGACTTCGGTTGTTCAACTCCCCAATTTCAACATTTTCCAAAAAATGCCTATTGAAGTCGCTTGTGGAGTCGACTTTGGTATCAACTTCGCCTAAGTTGAAGTTAGAGTCGACTTGAGGATCGACTTGGTCTGATTTTTTCATTCCTTAAAGACATTTATAAAACTCATTAGTAAACATATCATACTTAAATTTGTATTTGTTAATCATCAAAACTTGTGCTTGGGTCAATTTGTTTTTTATTTAACTATTGTTTCCAACAATCTCCCCCTTTTGATGATTGACAAAACTAATTTGAGTTTGTACCTTTCAAAAAGTTATATTCATTATACTTTGTTCAAACATCAAATAATTTCCAAAAATAGAGCATGAAATAGTGTAAACAGATATCAAAGCACAAAACATAATTCAAAATTTTCATATTATCATAATTCATACAGATTACAGTGCAAAGTAAAAAGAAACCTAGATATAAGCTACCCAACCCAAAAAACTTAAAAATCTATACAAGCTACCCAACCTAAAAAAAACTCAACCAAACCTATCCTATCTCCCCCTTTTTTGTCAATCAATCAAAATGAGATTCAATTGCCAAAGATTTGGTGAATTGAAACTTGGAAATGGGATATGAATGTTGAGTAGGTTTGACAGGTCAAACATGGGCAGATGAATAGAAGGATGAAACGGGGGCAGGTGTAGGATTTCGATGAACTGATTCGGAATCAAACGGATCCAGTTCAGGTACGGGCTTATTGCGTAGACGCCCGGATGCCAGATGATAGCGGATTGTTTGAAGCTCTCAATCGATACGATCTTGGCGTGAATGCATATCGTGGATGGCATTTTGGACTCCGACAATTTGGCTAGTGAGTCGATCCTCTAGCTGCTCAAGATGGACTCGAATGGCATGCATTGAAGTTTCCCATGATGGAGGATGGGGTGCAAGATCGGGAATTTGTGAGCCATGTGGTGAGCAGGAGCCATGTGATACAGGTGAGGCTGGCTCCTCAGCCTGTGGCGGAGCTGGTTAGGCTTCTGGAGATGATGAGGGCTGCTCCCCCTCAGCCTGTGCATGTCCGGCCTCTTCTGGAGCTGGCTCTCCCATCCGTTCTCGAATTCGGTTTGCTCTGAACTGCTACAAATTAATTTTCATCCTTTGAAGCAATGTCTTATTGATGGCATTTGTGGATTTTGGGACTTCAAAAGGTTCACCATCAATATCCACTTCATAATGTTCTAGGATCCTTGTGATCCATGTCCTATAAGGTAAAACTCCTCGTGGGTTATCCTTTCGAGATGCCAAGTCTTCTAAAAATAATCTTGGTAAGCTGACCTTGACTTTATTTGCTACTTTCCAAAGGATTCCCGCTTCCTGCGGGTTCAACTGATTTCTACCACCGCTCTTTGGATAGATGCAGTGGGCGATGAGTAGCCTAAAGACCCTTAGCTGTGGGGATAGGTCCATATAATGAAGGAATTTAATTCCTGGCTGATACTTGTTGCTTCGTGTCAGCTCATTGTACATTCTGTCTAATGTGAGATCTGCAGGAATTTGCTCATTTTCAAATGGAACTTCGAGAATCTTAGCGATCTGTATCTCTACTTTTGTTTGATTTGGGGCTGCCATTGTCCCCAAAACTTGGTACCTTTTACAAAGGTTGAAAACTTTTCATCATCCCACAAATAATAGAATATCCTAGTCAGATCGGGATATATTTTTTCATTTGTCTTCAGCAGTCTCGTCCAGCCCTGATGATCTAGTAGTTCTTCTATGTCGAACTCATAATCACTAAGGAATTTAAAATCGATAATCTTTGGGAAAAATACCTTTCTTTCATAAAAGTGCTTATAGAATCTACTATGCTGAAGCTCGATTTTGAAGTAGGTTGTGGGCATTTTCAGAACTTGCCCTTTTGTGGTTGGAATTCTTCTTTCTCCAGTATCTGAGGTTTAAGGGACTTTCTGACCTCTAAGCTCGAGCTGAGGATGGGGTGGCAGTCTGAAATTTAACCCTTTGACTTGTTGAAGTTGAAGGTTCTTCCCTGGCTTGTTTTGCAGGAGTTTTCTGCCTCCTAGGAATTTCCTCCTCCGTGGTTGATTCCGAAGGTCTAGGTACAGGCCTCAAGGATGGCTTAGATACTGCTAGTTTGGGAAGTCTAGATTTAGGAGCCATTGAGTTGGATTTTGAGATTTAAGAGAGGAATGGAGAGATTTATGGAGAGAATCGAGAGAGAAGGCTGTCGGTGCGAGAAGAAGTGAGAGAAGAGAGAGATAGACAGACAGAGAGAGTGAGAGAGTGAGAGAATGAGAGAGACAAAGAGAGAGAGTGAGCGGGAGAGATAGCGAGCGGGAGAGAGACAATGAGAGAGATTGAGTGAGGGAGAGAGAACAGAGAGAGCTGGAGAATGAGAAGTCGGGCGCGGGAAGGAGAATGAGGAGAAGAGAAGAAGAGGGAAGAAGAAATAGGGGGGAAGACCGATCGTCGCGCGCGCGGAGTCGACTTCACTGGAGTCGACTTGACTCATTGATTTTGACCTTTTTAGACTTGATTTTCCTGTATAATTATCCCTAATTTAATTCAATCATCCCTATTTCATTTCTAATTTTGTAAAATGATTCTTTTGCTAAGGGCTTGGTAAATATATCAGCAATTTGATCCTCAGTTTTCACATATTCCAAACAAACATCATGATTTTTAACATGTTCACGAATAAAATGATGTCTTACATCTATATGTTTGGTTCTAGAATACAATACAGGATTTTTTGTTAAACAGATGGCACTTGTGTTATCACATCTGATAGGAATATTATAATAATCAATGTCATAATCTTTTAATTGTTGTTTCATCCAAAGTAGTTGGGCACAACAGCTTCTGGCAGCTATATATTTGGCTTCTGCCGTAGATAGAGCAATACTAGTTTGTTTCCTTGAATACCATGAAACCAACATATTTTTAAGAAATTGACAGGTTCTACTAGTACTTTTTTTATCTACTTTGTAACCGGCAAAATCTGCATCCGAGTAGCCGATTAAGTCAAATGTTGACCCCTTTGGATACCACAATCCAAGATTAGTTGTATTTATCAAATATTTCAAAATTCTTTTTACAACCAATAAATGTAATTCTTTAAGGCATGCTTGGAATCTAAAACACATACAAACACTAAAAAGAATATCTGGTCTAAAAGCAGTTAAATACAACAATGATCCTATCATACTTTTATAAAGCTTTTGATCGATACATTTACCATTTTCGTCTGTGTCGATCTTGATTGTTGAACTTATTGGAGTATTTGCTCTTTTAGTAGTTTGCATTCCAAATTTCTTTAGCATTTCTTTGATGTACTTGGACTGATTTATGAATATTCCTTCGCTTTGTTGCTTGATTTGAAGTCCAAGGAAGAAATTTAGTTCTCTCATCATGCTCATTTCAAATTCTCTCTGCATAATCTTTGAAAATTCTTGGCACAGAGTTTCATCAGTAGCACCAAATATTATATCATCTACATAGATTTGCACAATTAAAATATTTTTACTTTTATACTTGATGAATAAAGTAGTATCAACTTTCCCTCTTTGAAATTCACGATCAATCAAAAATCTATTTAACCTTTCATACCAAGCTCTTGGGGCTTGTTTTAGTCTATACAATGCTTTGGTCAGCTTATAAATGTATTTTAATTTATCATTTTCTTCAAATCCAAGGGGTTGTTCAACATATACTTCTTCATTCAAGTATCCATTTAAAAATGCGGTTTTCACATCCATTTGAAACAATTTAAAATTCATATGAAAAGCAAATTTTAGTAAAATGTGTATGGCTTCTAATCTAGCCACAGGTGCATACGATTCTTTAAAATCAATCCCTTCTTCCTGGGAATACCCTTTGGCTACTAGTCTAGCTTTGTTTCTAATTACAAGTTCGCTTTCGTCCAATTTGTTCCTAAATACCCATTTGGTACCAATAATGGTATAATCATTTGGTATAGGAACTAAATGTCATACATTATTTCTTTCAAATTGATTTAGCTCTTTTTGCATTGCAATAACCCAATTTTCATCATTAAGAGCTTGTTCAATGGTGGTTGGTTCAATTTTTGACACAAATGCGTATTGTTCACAAATATTTTATTTTGATCTCCTAGTTTGTACTCCATAAATATTTCCAATGACTTGCCCAATTGGATGGGCATTTTTGAATTTTAAATCAATTGGAGGTTTGTAGGAATCATTACCTTCACTTACCTCTTCCTCC
>JAXCLR010000117.1:55513-70085 GCA_035584095.1 Annona squamosa | reverse complement strand
TATATATCATAATATTTTTTTATAAAGATATCATAACATATTTTGAGTTAAAACATACTATTCATTTTATAATTAATGATATCTTTCCATTTTTCTTCATAAACATAATTTACTAAATGCACTTAATTCATATACCATGCCGATTTATAGTACTTTTGTATAGCTTTTTTATTTTAAAAAATCAAGTTTTAAGGGTTAAAGACGACTTAAATATTCTTAAAATTGATGACTTTTAAAATAAAAAATATGTAAAAATGTAATAAAACTTGGTTTATGGATTAAATACACTTAGAAAAACATATTCATGGAGAAAAATCAATCAAAATAAAATGAAATAGAATAAATGAATAATATATTTTAGCTTAAAATACATTATGATGTAAGTAATCTTCCACAAGATTCAATCTATTTAATGTGGTTAATTATTATTTTTACAAAAAAAAAATTATTTTAAATGTGATCTCTTGAATTATATAATTTTGTTTATTTGCAAGGATGTTTTTGTCATTTTCAAAATTTTAAAAAGTGATAGGCTCCAATTCGAGCAAATTGTACTGGTAGGGACACAAATTCTTTTAAGACATTAGTGATACTTTTATAATTTTGCCAAAACTATATAGTCACCATCAAAACACTAATTTAAAATACTACCGACACCAAGAATAGCAACAAGTCTGCATTTGGAGAATGCTTACTGGAGGACCACTTGGCACATGCGAAAGATCCATGCCTAGCATTAGGACATTAAAGGGTAGCTTGAGCTGGTGGTCCCAACCTTGTATCACCATCTACAGCAGCGTATACAACGGTTTAGATGGTGATTGTGAGGGAGACTATAAACATCAGTCAATGTATTTATCTACCACCCTTATATTATATTAATTATCTTTTTAAGAGTGGCTTGACCTATGAAAGCTTCACTTCAGATGATGATGTTAGAAAGACCAGAAATATTGAGCCATTAATCCATGTAATCAACATCAACATCTAATATAGTAGTAGCTTGAGCAATCAATAGATGATGATCCAGATGGTGCTATAAAAGGTAATTTGCAAATATATTTATATAGTTTCATGCTAATTGCAGATATACTTACACAATTTTACGAATTGTATATTATTCTCATATAATTTCAACAAAATATCATATTACCCGACGCTAACAGCTAACGTCAAACTGAATGCAGTGGGCCGTTAGATAATTTTGGATTTCCAAAATGACCCTACCATTCAGGGCTAGGGATCATTCGGCTAGCATTGTGTGGGTCGTGCTCCCTCTTGATTCTTGCATTTGGATTGCCCTTTTTTGCTTGGATTGAGGGTTTAGTTAGTCGTCTTTGCTGGTGGTGTTCAACTTCTTCCACAATAGCATCTTCCACTGCTCGATAGCGTCTTCCATGACAATGCCAGTAGCTTGTTTAACAATGACTGCAACGGCTTCCACACGCACGCCATTGTCTTCTCTCACATCCTTCATGGCCGCTGATTCCGAACCCAACTAATGTTGTTCAATTGATGACAGAAACCAAATGACATCCAGATGTTCCCATCTGCTCGTGAAAAGAGCAGCAGTATTTTAAATAAGAATTGCGATCTCTTCAGACCCGTCTGAAATCCAGTCCAAAAATATATATTTTTTGTTTTTTTCAAATTTCGTTATAAACATGTTAATCTAGTTATATCAAAATATATAAACTAATTTTTACCATTTTTAGATATGCGTATATATTTATTGCTACAGCCATTTTGCCAGTTTTCTTTGTAAAAAATTATTTTTTAAATTGAGACCTTAGTAAAGTTTCAATTTTCCATTTCGTACAAATTACACCGAATCCATTCCGCCCAACTATCAATCGAAGGGGAATTCAGCGGGACGTCTTATTATGCCGGTCCCTCAAGTCTTTTTAAGTGACGTTTTACCAGAAGAAATTCTTCTGTTGATCTGCAGAAATAAAAATTAATAACAAAAAATTATCCATTGAATGTTGGTGCTTCCTTCCGCCGAAATCTTCAGATGCAGTAAGTGTCTTTCTTGCTGATGCCTTTTAATATAGATTTTAATGGGTTATTTCTGTCATTTTCTAAAATAACAAGCTAAGTATTAAAGGATGCTAACGGCAATGCGGGCTTCTAAGGGTAATATTTTATTTTGGTAAAATTATACGAGGGTAATATATAATTCATAAAGCTGTGCGAGATTATGTAGATATATTTGTAAATTACCTATGCTATAATCGCACATTCATTTGTCAGAACTCAGAATCTAAATTTGCGTGTACTGATGGTTCATAGCATGTATAAGCCTCTAGAATAACGTGTGTGAGTGTTTAGACAGTGATTGTGAAGAGACTAGCCTTGACCAAAACATGTGGCCTTGACATAGTGCACTCCGGAGCACTTAGCTTCTATACACCTAAGTGCTTTATCTTATTTTTAAAAAAAAGTTATACAACTATTAATCAAAATATATTTAACATATCTATTATTTTATTATTATTATTATTATTATAGAAAATTTTCTTGTGCCCACCATGCTTGTCCTTAATTCATAATATACTAGAAGGTACAAGAAGAATGTTTAACAATTTATAAGTGTATAAGGAATTAAGTTTAAATTTTATAATGTATTCGAGAATTCCCTTGTAAAATTTTGTATTCTGTTGGTTTTTGTTATTAATTTTATTTCATAATATTTTATTATAAGCTAAGACTAGAGTTCATTATAAATAAGCTATACGTAATGTGTGTAGACGTAAGATCCGAAGGTTTATTCGAAAATTTTCCCAGTAGTGAATAGGAATTTGCATCTTTCGACCTTGCTAGACGCATCCCTTAATTTTCCATGCATCTTGAAAGATAACTGGATTTTTATTTCTTTTCAAACTGCGTTAAATTTAAAAAGGGTTTTTGCATTTGCACGTACTTAGATTGGGCAAAATTGCAGATCTACACCTACATGATGTGCCTGAAATTGTAAGTATCTTTCTTTTGATAAAATTCTTTAAAAAAATGAAAATGTTCTCGAAAATTAATTAAATGATAAAATGGAAGAAATCAAATTTACGATACAAAATTTTTGCTTTTAAAATATCCATCACATTAAATAAATCTACTTAACGTGACAAATGTCGAGCCTGACCATATACATTATAATATATTTTTAAGTTAAAATGTATTATTTATTATTTACAATTAGTTTTTTTTTTGTTTTTTCTTCATAATATATTTCACTAACTATATTTCATTCATATTTCAAGTTTTGTCATTTTATAATATTTTTACATATTTATTTCTTATTTTTAAAAATCAAGTTTTTAATAGGTGAAAAATGATTTAATGCCCCTAATATTGATGATTTTTAAAATTAAATATACAAAAAAAATATTGCAAAATGGCAAAACTTGGTTTATAGATTAAATACACTTAGGAAAATATGTTTATAGGGAAAAATCAATCAAATAAAAGTAAAAATAAATAAATAATGTATCTTATCTTAAAATAAATTATGATGTATAATCGAAAAGATATTGTGATGTATATAATCGAGTATTGGATCTATTTAATGTGAATAATATTTGTATAAAATAAAAAATTATTTTGAAGGTAATTTCTAGCACTATGTAATTTTATTTATTTGGAAGGATTTTGTTGTCATTTTGAAATTTATTAAAAGTTATACGCTACAATTTCTGGCAGATTGCAGAGGCAGGGAATGACTGGCGATGCAATTTTTTAAAAATTCGTGATGCTTTGTATAATTTTGCCAAACCTATATAGCTACCCTACAAAAAATTTTACCATATAATTTTTGTATTCAATCGGTTTTTGTTGTTAATTTTATTGGATCTATTTAACGTTTCGCCGACAATCTTTACTTTGGAATATCAATTCGTCAATTTGCGGTTGACGGCAATTGATATCCTTTAATTAATTGATATGGATGAAGTAGAAGAGTGCGCCGTAGATAAGCAACTGATATCCATCCGTCCATCTGGAATGGTTACATTATCGGTTCAGATGGTGACTTGGACTACCAACATCCATCCATCCATCTATGCATCAGCCATCAACAGCTCCCTTCTATATAATCCAGCACCCATGACAAATGCTCAGCACAAACCAACCTTTGCATTCCTTCTCCCCTCATTTCTCCTCCTCCTCATCCATTATGTCCTCCTCTTCGTCCTTTCTTGCTCTGTTTTCTAAGTTTCTCTTCTCTTTCTTACTCTCCCTCCTCTTCCCACTAATCCTCTTTCCATCTTCCTCCATCTCCACTACTAGTACTGCTGCTGTTGTTTTTAATACTAATGCCTCCACCTACAACTACAAGCCCTTGTCATCCACCCATAATCCATCCCACCAAATCTGCCTCCATCAACACTTTTCGGCTTTGCTCCAATTGAAGCGTGGCTTTGACTTCAGTTATAGCGACACCAATCTCTCATCTTGGAATGCGAATGATCCAGATTGTTGTTCTTGGGAAGGAATCCATTGCAATCCTTTCACTGGTCATGTCATTAGCCTCAACCTTTCTCGGCTCTACATCGGTGGTCTCCTCGATTTCCAAAGTCTCTTCCAACTTCAAAGCTTGGAAAGACTTGATCTCTCTGATAATGATAACTTTATTGGGTCTCCAATCCCTTTTGGGTTTGCCCAACTCAGCAATTTGACCCATCTCCATCTCCGCTTTAACCAGCTCTACGGCCAAATCCCACCGGATGTCTTCCACCTGACCAGGTTAGTTTCTTTGGACCTTTCTGGCAATCAGTATTACAATAACTCTGAATTTGTATATGAAAATCTTTACCTTGAGAGGTCTGGCTCTGGCATGGAACAACTCTTTAGAAATCTTTCAAGCTTAAGGGAACTCTTTCTTGACTACGCAAACTTGTCAGCAATGGGCAGCCAATGGAGTCAGGTCTTGGCACTTGCACTTCCTAATCTCCACAAACTAAGCTTGTCTGATTGTAGTCTTTCCGGAAGGATTCATCCTTCATTTTTCCGACTTCATTCTCTTATTCTACTAGACCTAAGCTATCACCATTTTTCATCTCCAGTGCTAGAATTTATACATAATCTCACTTCTTTAACCTCCTTGAGACTCTCAGGTTGTAATTTGCGCCATAAATTCCCAACGAGTATTTTCAATTTGCCAAACTTACAATTCCTTGACATTTCTTACAATCAATTCTTGACTGTTGATTTCCCAAAATTTTCAATAAATAGTACCATCCAGGAGTTGGTAATGTCACGGATAAAATTTCATGGCAGTTTGGCAGATATTCCACGAAATTTTAGATCTTTAACTTCCTTGAGAATAAGTGAATGCAACGTAGTAGATCCAATACCTCAATCATTCGCAAACTTGAGCCAACTTGTTAATTTTGATCTCTCATATAATAATTTTCAAGGGTCAATCCCATCCCCGATTTTTACTCTAACTACGGTTCAGTATCTACTCTTGTCGTCAAACCATTTCAGTGGTGTCGTGGACCTAGGCTCCTTCCAAAACCTAAAAAACCTAAAATGGCTTGATCTTTCGTCTAACAACTTCTCAGCCATCATCAACACCAAAAACAGTTCAACATCCATCACTCAGCCAAGCGTCAACCTCAGCCAACTCATGGATTTAGATCTCTCCAACAACAACTTTCAAGGGCCAATTCCAGTTTGGATTTTTGAGCTAACTGAGCTTTTGTATCTTGACCTATACTCTAATAATTTCAATGGTGTCGTGGACCTACGGTCCTTCCAAAACTTCAAGAACCTAAAACGGCTTGATCTTTCAAATAACAACCTAACAATTACTACTAACCCTCAAAGCAGTTTAATGTCACCATCTTTTCCTCAATTACGGTATTTGGGCTTAAGATCATGCAACATCAACAATTTCCCAAATATGCTGAGAAATCACAAGGAGATTGAATATCTTGACCTCTCGTGGAACAGAATTCATGGTGAAATTCCACAATGGATATGGAAGGTCAAAAATGGGAGTATGAATTATTTGAATCTCTCTCATAATTCTTTAGAGGGATTAGAAGGACCCTTTCCCCATCTCTCCTTAACCTCGATGCAATATTTTGACCTCAGCTCAAACTTGTTGAAAGGCCATATTCCTATGCCTCCAGCATCATCCACTTTCTTTTCAATTGCAAACAATAAACTTGATGGAGAAGTGCCCTCTCTAATTTGCGATGCAAAATTGCTTGAAGTTCTTGATTTGTCAAACAACAACTTCACCGGTTTGGTACCTCAATGCTTGGGCAAAACCAATAACGGATTCTTGAAAGTGTTAAATTTGGGCAAAAATGCTTTTCGTGGTCCCTTGATCCAAACATTCGAAGTTGGTTGTGCACTAGAGACACTTGATCTTAGTGATAATTACTTGGAGGGGAAGATGCCAAGGTCGTTGAAAAATTGTTTGATGTTGAAGGTCTTGAACCTTGGGAACAATCAAATACATGATGAATTCCCATCACAATTAGGAAATTTATCAAATTTGCATGTTCTTGTCTTGAGGTCAAACAACTTCTTTGGCTCCATTAGAGTGCCACGGAAAAATCGAGAATTCTTTCCACAGTTGCAAATCATTGACCTCTCATTCAACAACTTCAGTGGTAGTTTACCATCAAATTTATTTTCAACATGGAAGAAGATGAAAGATGGTGGTTCAGCGTCAAAGTTCCTTACTTCAAATTTCTCAAATTCCTCAAATTATCGAGACAAAGTTTTGCTGGTTTGGAAGGGGATAGAAATTGAATTTGTAAAGATCCTCATGGCGGTCACCGTGGTGGATTTCTCACACAACCAATTGGAGGGTGACATCCCAACATTAATTGGGGAGCTGAAGGCACTTCATGTGCTCAACTTGTCACATAACTATTTCCAAGGCAAAATTCCTGCATCGCTTCAGAACCTCAAAGTTCTTGAATCATTAGACCTTTCAAATAACAGCTTGTCTGGAAAGATTCCGTGGCAACTGACTGAGCTATCATTCTTGGCAGTGTTGAATCTCTCACAAAACCAGCTCATTGGAAAAATACCGCAAGGCAGACAATTTGATACCTTTGGAAATGATTCTTTCTTGGGAAATTCGAAATTGTGTGGTTTGCCATTATCGAGAAAGTGCAAGGAAAATGCAGTTGCAATGCCCCCAGTAACTCAATCAAACAATGAAGAGAGTGAGCTGGACTTGATGTATATTGCATTTGGAGTTGGCCATGGTGTGGGATTGGGAATGTTCTTTTGGGTTCTGGCACTATGGAGGAATGGGAGAAGGTCGTTCTTCATTTTTATTGACAGAGCATGTTTTTCATGTTTTTCGTATTTTATGTAGCTATTTATATGTGTGCTGTAATGGTTGTGATGTTTTTCATCTTTTTCTAGTTAATCTAATAATGTTCGAGCCTTGTATTATAATGGCGATAAATTCTCGTTGTGCTTTTTTAATGAAATCCATCATATGAGCTAATGAGCATATAATTCTTTATGATGTTACTAAAGTTAAAGCATTCCCATACGTATTCATTTCTCTTGCCCTTACTGACGTCAACATCAATAATTACCTAATTTTAGATTAAGTCTAAAAGGAAGAATGAAAAATAAATTACAGACAGCAGTATGATTTATGAAGGGTAAGTAACAGAATAAGGGCGATATGGAAAAGGGAGAATTTAAGTTTTGGCAGTGGACAAGACAGAACTGCGAATTGATATTGATCAAACTGGATCTATTCTATTCCAAACATATTTGAAGAGAACCTTTTTAATTCAAACAAGTTTTCCTTGTGGCTTATAACAAAATTTATATACATCAGTATCTATCCCAACAATAAATCAAAAGGACTGAATGGTGAATTATTTCATCCTATTTACTTGTACTAGCAAGATACCATCCTTGCCATCATGAGTAGTCGACCTAATACAACACAAGTAGACAAAAAAACACCTTCATTCAAATCAAATGTATAACAGAACACTTCAGTCCTCTGCCGCGTAGACCCAAATGGCGATTTAGGCGTGCTTGGGTTTGGTCGAGGGGGAAGAGAGTGAACGTCGGATCTAAAGCGGACGGCGGAACAGTCGACGGAACTGAAGCAGAAGGCGGAAAGGAATCGGTACAGGGGCTGGGGGAGAAGAAGACATAGGCACTTCCAGAAAAATCAAAGAGCAAATATGAATCAGAGCTTAGGAGATTTACTAGGTGCCGAACTCCAAACAATGGTGATTTCGAATGAAGCCATGAAGAAGATCAAACCAAGAGATGGCGCATCCATTCTTTGCTCTCTCTGGTCTTCCAAGTCATACAATAAGGAGATTTTCAAATTGATGTTGCGCAGGCTGTGGAAAGCGAGAAGCGGTTACCAGTTTATAGAATTAGGGGAGAATCTGTACCAGGTGGTTTTCTCGGAGAAGGAAGACAAGGATCGTGTCATGAAGGGCCGACCATGGAGCTTTGAGCGATGTCTGGTGCTAGTGGAGGAGCTGAACAAAGAGAAGGAACTTGCCCACATTGTGCTTATCAAAACGCCAATGTGGGTCCAAGTTTCTGGAATCCCCTACATTGTTGACAGAAACTCGATAGGACACAGCATTGGAAGTTCCTTTGAGGAGATGACTGAATTAGTGGCTACGAAAACTGATATCAAGTTGAAAGTGCTAATAGACTTTCGGGAACCTCTCCGAAGAGGGATGTTTATCCAGATTGGATCCCAACAGCGAAAGTGGGTAACCTTTCAATATGAAAAATTACCCATATTCTGCTATCTATGCGGAGTTATGGGACATGCAGACCGGGACTGTGAGAGGAAAATCAAAATGCAAAACCAGCTACCTGAAGCTGACATGCCATATGGGAGTTGGCTAAGGGCGGGTGTGAGACCTTTGCAGACGCTGTATGGGCATAACAACAGGGTTGCACCAACAAAATATTTGGGCATGACATGTTGTATCCAAGCAAGGCAATCTGAGGAGAATTCTGGAGGTGGGATAGCAGACGAAAGGCGAGATGGGCAATGCGAGGATAGCAGTATGGAGGTCAGTCATGATCAATGCAGGCAAGGGGGCGATGTTGGCAATGCTGTTATGCCGGGTTCAGCCCAAGGGGAAATCTTAAGTAGGGAAATGACAAATTGCTATGCCATAAACTCCCAAACATCCAATCCCGTTTCCCATCAGCAACATGATACCTCTTAAAGTGATCAGGAGGACTCCTCTAATGGCGCTCATTAGTACAACCGAAATCTTATTCTCCAGGATTTGTTGGGCATTCATATGCAGAACTAGAAGGAAGGGGATGGTAGGGTTGCTGATTTTCTCAATCAACAGGAAGGACAGATCCTCATTGACAAGGAATGTGATTGCGAACCTCACTATAGGACAATGATATGGGAGAAGGAGGGGGGCTATCTGCAAAGGGAGGAAATCGATGCTAACCTTGGGTATGATGATCAACAGCACTATTATGATCACATAGGGGCTGTTGACAGTTCTGGATGGAGAGGGGGGCAGGGTGATGGCGGCATGGAAATAAACCAAAGGAAGGGTAAGTGGAAGAGAAGGGCTAGGAGAGGGAAAGAGATGAGGAAAATTGAATTGGTGGAAGATGAAGAGCTAGGAGGTGAGAAGCGAGACCGGGAGTGTGAGATGGAGGTGAACTCAGTGGTGAAAAAGCTGAAGGAATGTTATGGGAGTCAAGATACGAACGAGGTGGAGGCTGGGGAATGCCCCCAGTCCCGCCTCATATAACATGGCTCTACTCGCTTGGAATTGCCGTGGGCTTGGGAACCCACGTGCGATTCGTAGCCTTCTTAATTTGGCCAGGAAATAAGATCCCTGGTTGGTCTTCCTTTATGAAACGAAATGTAACTCAAAAGAGATGGAGGCTATTAGACGAAGACTTAAGTTCGACAGTTGTTTTGTTGTAGAACCAAATGCAAGAAGGGGAGGCTTGGCATTGTTATGGAATAGCGATAAACCAGCTTGCATTAAGAGTTTCTCCCCCCACCATATTGATGCGGATTTTCTTGGATGGCGATTCACAGGCTTCTATGGCCATCCTGAAACTCATCAAAGATACCAAAGCTGGAATATTCTCAAGTCACTATGCAATGGTAGGGGGATCCATGGCTAGTTATGGGAGACTTCAATGAAGTTTTGGGTCCAAGTAAATATATTAGTAGGAGGAATCGCCCCCAGACACAAATGGACCTGTTTTGTGAGACCATTGACAGATGTAACCTACTGGATGTTGGTTTTTCTGGTCCGACTATGACATGGAGAAATAACAGGAGGGGACAGCAACGGGTGGAAGCGAGGCTAGATAGGGGGCTTGCATCGGTATCCTGGATGAACCTTTTTTCTCATGCTAAGATTAATCATCTATCTGCTCCCACATCGGACCACTGCCCTATTGTGCTGATTCTTGATCCAAATGTCACAAGGAGGAAACCGCCATGGGAATTCAAATATGAGCTTTTCTGAGCTCGACACAAAGAGGCTAACAGAATTGTTCAACAGGTTTGGGAGTCTGAACCACAAATGGCACTCAATACTAATGAACAACTGTCATGGAAGATTAAACGGTGTGGAATTAAACTGTCCAAATAGAATCGATGGAGAAGAGGAAATCTTCGAAGGACCATTGAGCACAATCAAAGGAAACTTCAAGCGATTATGGGTACGAGTCCTAGCGATTCAAGGGATGAAGTTATGCAGAAGCTGAAAGACAAGATCATTCTTATGCAGGAAGATGAGGAGCAGATTTGGAGAATGAGAGCAAAGGTTCATTGGCTTCAGGGGGAGACAAAAACACCGGGTTCTTCCACCGAGTTGCTTCTAATAGACGACGTACCAATTTTATTGAGGCGCTAAGGGATGGGAATGGCGAATGGGTTAAGGATCAGGATCAGTTGATGGATATGGCTGTTAAACAATTCTCGGAGATCTTTGCTGCTTCAGAAAGAAGGGAGGCGCCATGGATTGAAAGTGTCATCACAAGGCAAATTTTTGAAGAGCAAAAGGGGTCCTTAACCAAACCTTTACGGAATGAGGAGGTCATCAATGCAGTTAAAGGAATGAGCCCCACTAAGGCCCCGGGCCCAGATGGCATGTCAGCGGGTTTCTATCAAAAGCACTGGAACACAGTGGGCAGAGAAATCATTAAGTGGTGCAAGATGTTTATGGCTGAAAGCAACCCCGCCAATCTACACAGGCATGTCAGGGACGTAAACTCAACTATACTTATTTTGATCCCAAAAAGGAAGGGAGCCAATTTATTATCCCAGTTTAGACCGACTAGCCTATGCAATGTGGTCTATAAGGTCTTGGCAAAGGTCCTAGCAAACAGACTAAAATTAGTGCTCCACGAAATCATTGGGGAAGAACAAAGTGCTTTCGTGCCTGATCGGCTTATCTCCGACAACATGCTGATAGCTTATGAAACAATCCATTCACTTCGAAAACGCAAGAAAGGGCGAAAGCAGGAGATGGCTATAAAGTTAGATATGTCAAAGGCCTATGATCGGGTAGATTGAAACTTCCTAAAAAGGATGATGGAGACTATGAACTTCAGTGTGGGATGGATCAATTGGATCATGAGCTGCATTACGACGGTCAAGTACAGAGTCAATGTAAACGGCTTCAAATCCTCATACTTCCAACCTCAAAGGGGGTTGAGGCAGGGAGACCCGCTTTTCTCCATACGTTTTTCTACTATGCGCGGAGGGTCTATCTGCACTAATTTCGTCAGCTGCCGCGAGCAGGGCAATTCATGGTATGAGAATTCAACCTCAGGGCCCAACCATTACTCATCTGCTATTTGCAGATGACGCGATTATATTCCTTAGAGCGGATGAGGCAGACATAAGTAATTTTTTGGACATCCTTGATCAATATGCGGCGTCATCGGGACAAATGGTAAATGTGGACAAAACGGCGGTTTTCTTCAGCAGTAATGTGGATAATTATGCAAGAAGGGAGATGATCCAACTCCTTGGGTCAGCGGGACATGATTTCCAACAATATTTAGGCCTACCGGCCTGGCTTGGAAGGTCCAAAGTTGGAATTTTCAAGGGCCTTAAAGAACGCATCTGGACTCGACTGCAAGGATGGAAAGGAAAGCTGCTCTCATGGGGTGGAAAAGAGGTGCTAATCAAGGCAGTGGCGCAGGCCATTCCGTCTTACACTATGAGTATCTTCTTACTGCCCAAATCCTTTTGTAATGATATTAATGGGATGATAAGCAAGTTTTGGTGGGGAGAAAAGAATGAAAAAAGAAAACTAAGTTGGGTGGCATGGAAGGACATGTGTATGTCGAAGTGGTCAGGTGGAATTGGATTCAGGGACCTCCATAAATTCAATTATGCTCTTCTGGCCAAGCAGGTGTGGAGGTTAGTATCGACTAATACATCCTTATGCTACAAAGTTCTCAAGGCCAGATACTTCCCAAATTCTGACATTTGGTTGTGTAAGGCGAGGCCATCCGATTCTTATACTTGGAAAAGTGTTCTTAAGGCGTGGGATGTGATTCAAAAGGGCTGTAAATGGAGAATTGGAGATGGGAAGCGAGTTAAGTTTTTTTAATGATCGTTGGCTCGATTCGACGATTGAGAAAGCTGGACCTCATCCGTCATCAATCCATGACAATGTGCGAGTCAGTTACTTTATTAACAATGACACAATTTCTTGGAACAGGGATAGGGTGGTGGCAGCCGCGGGTGAAACCTCATGGCAAATGATTAATCGGATTCCCCTTCCTTACGGGAATATGGAGGATCGCATATTTTGGAAATATGAACCAAATAGTTTCTACACGGTCAAGTCGGCCTACAGATTATTATCCGCGGATGAGGACAACCAAACATCTTTGGGCTATTACAGGGCAATATGGCGGATGAGACTCCCAAGTAAAGTAAAAAATTTTGGATGGAGACTTTTCAAGAATTCCCTCCCAACACTGCTAAATTTGTCTCACAGGGGCATTGGGGTGGACAATCGGTGTGTGTTGTGCATGAATGAACCCGAAGATACAAATCACCTGTTCCTTCGTTGTGCAAAGACTGAAGGGATTTGCTGAAAAGCAGCAAGGATGGCTATGCAGGAAATAACTGTTGGGGAGATGTTGGAAACATTGGTGCAGGTAAATAGGTCTGAGGACTTCTCTTTTTTCATCCTATGCTGCTGGCGAATTTGGTATATACGAAACAAGGTCAGAGAGGAGGGAGTTCAACCATCTTTTATAGACACATTGGCATGGTGCTCGGAGTTTACCAGCCAGTTTAGGAGCGCTAACTCGCTTGTTCATTTGGGCCTTCTGGACAGACCATTGGTACCTCGCTGGTCCAAACCGTCGACGGGTTTTGTCAGGATAAATATTAATGCTCGCAGTCATGGGGAATTGGAGTTTTTTGGATGTGCGGCTGTTATTAGAAACTCCCAGGGCGCATTTGTTGCAGCAAAGGGGTGGAAACAGGTGGGTGTCATGGAACTGCTATTCATGGAGGCTACGACTTTCTTGCTGGGGCTAAAATGGGCGATTCAGATCAATACCAGACGAGCACAGATTGAAACGGACTCACTCATATTACATAACTAGTTGTCTAGTAGTGAACCCATCTCATCCCATGTGGGCTTTCTTATTGATGAAATCAGGAACATTCTCAATACCATTGCTTCTTTTTCTGTCCATCATGTTCTTCGGCAGGGAAATACTGTTGCGCATTCTTTAGCCGAATTAGTTGTTGTTTCTCGGCTTAACCACCAATGTTGGTGGGGCAGTCCCCCACGGGCCATTCGTGGGAAAATTTGTACAGATAATTTTTTGGAAACGACAAGGTTGAATCACTCTAGTCCTAATCCCTTAAATCTTATAGGGGAAGAGGGATAGAGTGGTTCTTTTCCATCAAAAAAAAATCAGATGTATAACTGATACCTTGTTGCACTTACTACATAGCCAAAGTCATACCACACTACATTACCCTCAATTATTCTATTAAGGGCCACTAGTCTCATAGACCAGTTTACAATGTCAATCAACTAACTCACAAGGCCAAATAAGTTACACCTCGATCAGCTACCAGGATGTGCCAATCGTTGCGACTGATGGTCCACACGAGACTAAAATCCACATCAATAGTCATGACTCATGAATAAAGCAATACAAGCCAATGCTATGATGAACAATGCTAGCATATTAAATAACGAAACTGAAATCATAACTAATTATCAAATCAATAAATATCAAAAATATATATTAACATTCAAAATACACATGCATGTAACTACAAATTACAATGCGAAATAAAAAAAGAAGAAAAATGCTCTACTTACCTGATGTAAACTTTATTCGATCCCTGAATCATAATTTGCTCTAAAGCTCAAATTACAGCAATATGAAAATGACAATTTTATCAAATCAATATTTTTTAAAAAATATATATTATTTTTATATTATTAATTATCTATTTATAATTAATTTATCCCAACACTAAATGTGTTCACAAGTGGGTCCTTTCTTGATTACTTTACATTTTGGTAGGTTATTTCTTATCTAATTAAATTTTCAAAAATAT
>JAXCLR010000117.1:10205-27445 GCA_035584095.1 Annona squamosa | reverse complement strand
TAACTAATTTAATTTATTGATGTGTGCAGGTCTGAAGGTTTATTTGAAAATCTCAAGTAGCACATGGGAATTTGCATCTTTCGACCTTGCTAGATACATCCCTTAGTTTTCCATATCCATTGAAAGAGGAAACACAATTCATACCACTTAAGTATGGGGCAACTATAAACATCGGCCCATCCATTCATCTATTTATCTATTAGCATTATATCAATTGTTTTTTTTAAGAGTAGAGGATATAAAGACTATAAGTATTTGATCCATAGATTTATGTAATTAGAATCTATTAATAGCTTGGCCAATGGATAATGGCCCAGATAGTGACTATAAAATATCTTCATCTTTATTACAATGTAGATTAGCATGGAGAATTGTTCGTATGGGGATTGGGGATTAGAAATAAGCATGCATATATCTTTTAACTTAGTTAATAATGTAACACATCTTAGTCTTCAATATTTATGCTAGTTAACTACCAGTTAATTAATTTCCAAATGAAAAGCTATTTAAGTGAGAAGAGCTTGGCTGTTGTTTCCATCGTCATTATTATTATAAAAGATTTCTCTTATACTTGCAAGTTTTGTCCTTCATTCACAGTATAGTTATGAATACAAAAAGATTTTTTGAAATCACTTGAGTATATAAGGAATTAAAGTAAAACTAAAAACTATAGTTAAGAATCTTTCCATAAATTTTTGTACTTAATGGGTTTTTGTTATTAATTTTATTTAGTAAAATTTTATCATAAATTATGATTAGAGTTAATTTTAATTTTTAAATAAAATATATTATTTGCAGTGTAAATGAATTTTACATATTTTTGAATTCTTCCTCTTCACATTTAAATTAATTGGTTTATACGTGCAAACATATGGTTAGAAGTTTTTTCTTCTTCTTTTTCTTTTTAAAATTTTCAAGAAGCTATGCTTGAACAACTAAGTAGTAAATGGGAATTTGCATCCTTCTGTAGTGTTGGATACGTCCCTTAAATTTCCATACCTTTTGAAATAGGAAAATGTAGGTTCAATCATTTACATCCCTAATTGCGATGCAATATCTCAGGTGAAGGTTTTACATTTAGGAAATTGAGGTTGACAAGTGATAAAATTTTTTAAAGAAAAATTTTTAGTATAAAGTTTTTTTAATTAAAAAATAATATAGTATGATATGTATAATAATGAGAAGTAAAGACAATAAAGCTAACATAGATACCTTAGATGTAAGGTAGTTGCATAAAAATAATTAAAAAGTATGTAAGCTATATAGAAAAATATGAATAAATGATTTTAAAATAGGATAATTATGCAAAATGAAAAATTTTAAATTGAAAAGTTTTAAGTATCAACAAATACAACTGAACAAATAAAACAACACATATTTCAGAAATATGAAAAAAATAAAATATTCCAAAATTACTACAATGAGTGGAACTCTCATCTGTCAGTAGTCTACAAGGAAAGCCTACTTAAGTTGCACTTTTTGTTTTAGGTCAACATACATCACACTTTAACTTTTGAAATTAATATACTTCAAAATAATATAGCAAGTTCTAATACAATCTAATTAATGAAACTCTTAGTTAAATTTGGTTAAGTAGCTTTAAATTTCAACACATTTCAATAGACTTTTTGTAAAACTTTATTCAATTGATAATGTTAAGTGTCAAATTCCTGACGAATTTAATGGCTTTTAATTTTTAAAGGGAATTTTTGCATATGTATCCACTAGTCTGGGCGAAATTGAAGGCATATTACGAGTTTTCAAAAAATTATATCTATACCCACATAGTGTGTCTGAAATTTTAAACATATCACTTTTGTTAAATTTTCTTATAAAAATATGAAAATGTCCATGGAACAAATTAAATTATACAATACAAGAAATTATCTTTAGCGTACAAATTTGTCATGTTTAAATATTTGTCACATTAAAAGGATTTATTTAATGTGATAAATATTAAGCCTGATTAGATACTTCATAATATATTTTAAGTTAAAACACATTATTTATTTTTTACGATTAGTTGTACTTTTGTTTCTTCTTCCTTCACATGTTTTACTAAGTCTAATTAATCCATATATCAAGTTTTTTTTAAAATCAAGTTTATAAGAGTTGAAAAATTCTAGTTTATAGATTAAATACACTTTAAAAATATATTTATGAAGAAATATAATAAAATAAAATAAGAAAATATAGCTTAAAGTACATTTTGATGTATATAATCGAGCTTTTACAAGTGTTGGATCTATCTAATGTGAGTAAATTTTTATAAAATAAAAAAATCCTTTTAAAGGTGATTTCGTGCATTATGTAATTTTATTTTTTTTGCAAGTACTTTGTTGTTATTTTCAAAATTTTAAAAACTAATACACCACAATTTCTGCAACATGTACGACTCTTTAGAATGTGACTGTGGAGAGACTACAAACATTCGTCAATGTATTTATCTATCAGCATTATATTGTATTGATGAGTAACCTGACCCATGAAAGATTCACTTCAGATGGTAATTATAGAAAGACTAGAAATGCTGGTCCATTGATTCATGTAATCAGCATTTAATAGTAGCTTGATCAACTAATGAATAATGGTCTATATGGTAACTGTAAAAATCCATCCATTTATCATAACCTAGATTAGCGTATACAATAGTTCAAATGGGTGGTCGATGGTTGGACTAGGAAATACACTTCTATCCACTCGTCAAATATAGCCCATGTTGGTGTTCAACATATATATATATATATATATAAGAAAATACATAGGAAAATATTACTGTTCATATGGAATGCACGTGGGAGACTAGCTAAATAAATAATATTAACTACAATGAAGACTAAATATTGCATCAATCATCAACATTTTAAAAATGAAGAGGTTACACAAACTATTTATATATAATTGGAGCTCGGTCGGCTAAAAATTGATTTAAATGCCGTTAAAGTTGATGACTTTTAAAAATAAAATTTTTTAAAAATAAATATGTAAGATATTATAAAATGAAAAAAATTTAGAGTAACATGTTTAGAAAGAAAAATAATAAAAATAAAGTAAAATAAATAAATGAATAATGTATTTTAGCTTAAGATACTTTGTGATATATACAACTGACTTTCCACGAGGATTGGCTGTATTTAATGTGAGCAATATTTGTATAAACTAAAAAAGTTTTTTTAAAAGCTAGTTCCTTGCGTTATGTAATGTTATTTATTCGCAAGGACTTTTTGCTACTTTCAAATTTGTTAAAAGTTATACGCTATAATTTCTGGAAAATTGTACAGGTAGTGAATGACTAGGAGGAAATTTTGGAAAAATTCATGGTACTTTTATAATTTCGCGAAAAAAACTATACAGGTACCATACAACAACAACAATTTAACGTCCTATCGGTCGCAAGACTAAAAATAGGCCTGCATTTGGAACCCATGTGGAATTTTCACTGGAGGAGAGTGTACGACGGTTTAGATGGTGACTGTGGGGGAGACTATAAACATCCATTTATTTATTTATCTATCAGCATTATATTATATTAATTATTATTATTATTATTATTTTAAGAGTGACTGTACCTATGAAAGATTCTATTTTGCCGACAATACTTACTTTGGCTTATAGATTCGTCAATTTACAGTTGATGGTAATTGGTATCCTTTAGTAATTGATATCGATCGAGTAGGCAGAGCACGCCGTTGATTGAGATAGACTAGCAAGTGGCAACTGATATCCATATCACGTACGTCCATCCGTAGATCTGGAATGGTTAGATTAACGAGTAAGATGGTTACTAAACTGCAAACAATCATCCATCTATATATCCATGAATAATTAAATTCTTTTAAACTATAATAAATTTAAATTAAAAGGGATTTTTGAATATATGTATATATATATATATATAAAAATATGTATATGTATATGTATGGGATATATTCAGATGCAGCAATGCTATATCTGAATTCCCATGCAGTGATGCGATCTAGCCATTCGTTGTAGCGAGGAAGATCCTAGCCGCTTGTTCTGCCGTGTGTGTAGCCCGTAGCAGCTGCGTGTAGTCAGCGCACTTGCGTGTATGGAGCCAGCCTTCTCTCTCCAGCGGTGGGAAAAACGGCAGCAATTAATGCATGCCTGCAACTGTACAAACTACAGCATGGGAGCATTCAGGCGTGTGCGGCTGGAATGATGGCTTCTCTCTAACATGTCATTCCGTGCTGCCATGTGGGCAGTAGAGACGTTCTCAGGCAGCGATCTTGTGTCATTTGCTCCCACCCGAAGACGATGAGTTCTCCCACGCGAAGACGTTCTCGGGCAGAGTAAAAATTCTGTTGGTTGAAAAAAGTAGAACGGGAGAGAGATGCAGCAGAAACAATTGTAGATTTAGCAAATTTCTCAAGGGAAAAAATTCAGCAAGCTAATTTTCTACCACAAATTTACCAGGTGTAAAATCCAGGAAGGTAATCTTTGTGTTCATTGTAGATTTTAAAAATGTTCGTGCTTAGTCATTGTAGATTTAATAAATGTTGGAGTTTAGAAATTTAAAATGATTTAAATGATTTAAAAAAAAGACCTGAAAAATTTATTCATAATTTCATTAAGGCTATTAATAATTATTATGTGATTTAAATCTAACTATTATGTGATTTATAATTGTTATGTGATTTGTTTGTTAAATCACATAATGTATAACTATTACATGATTTATCTATTACTGTAGTGTCTTTTTATGACTAATGTATAACTGAGAATTGCAAACAAGTTGATCCAGAACTTCACACATTGCATGTATAACATGCTTATTCAGTAGGACAAAAACTAATGCCATCATAAACAGATGATTTTCAGTACCAAAATCCATACTTTGGCATGTTGATCCATGTTTTAGTATATTAATACCCAGAAATAGATGACCTAAAATTTTGCAAATTACATCTTGACATGTACTTGTTCCATGCATATCCTACAGTTAGCATGCTGATAATTAAAAATTTTGTAAAAAAGTGATTTAATAAACTTTGTATAGAATTTGATTACTATATGAGATGCCAATTGCACAAATATATGTGTAGATAAAAATCCATTATTTAGAAGTCAATATCGGATAAGAAATGGATCAAATGCATTTGGCATGCTATATGGAATTGTTAGCATGCTAATAATATGGCGTAATGAGTACGCTGAAATCATAATTCTGCAGCATTTATTGACGTATTCTATTCTTCGCAAGTTGAATTACTTATATTTTCTATGAAATGTGGTTTGCTAGGTTTTTATTAAATGACATTATCTACGGATGTGGACAAAAGTAAGTCTCCATGGCCTATAGTGGAACTAACAGGAGATAGTATGTTAGTTGATGAAAGCATACAAAGCCCACCAGGTGTAATTATCTTTACTCCCAATGCGTCTACTGAGTTAATTCCTTCTATTGGGCAAGTGTTTAATAGCGAAGAAGATGCATATTCTTTCTACAATTTATATGGAAGATATTGTGGCTTCAGTATAAGAAGAAGCAATGTTACAATATCTAAATTAGATAAGAAGATATGCTAGTGCATTCTGAAATGCTCAAGAGAAGGACATAGAAGGAACGTAGAAATTGTTGGGAAAAAGAGAAAATAGATGAACATCACTAGATGTGGATGCCTTGCGTCACTAACGATAAGCTCGTAAGGAACACTTCAAAATGGATGGTTATGAGTTTCAAGAAGGAGCACTCTCATAGGTTGGAGACGCCCACAAAGTCTCTTTGTCTACAATCCCATTGGAATGTGCCAGCTTCACAACTCAATATAGTCGAAGATCTTTGCAGGGTTGGCATTAGAGTATCTAGATCACTACAATTCATGACAGAAGAGGTTGGGGGCCGTGATCAGCTAGGATTCACGGAGGTTGACCTTCGTAGTGTGTTACGATCAAGACGGATGTCAAGGTATGGTGGAAGCGCCTCAGCTTTACTAGAGTACTTCTAAAAGCAATTTACAGTGAAGGCAGATTACTTTTATGAAATTCAGGTCGATGAGCACCATCGGTTGATGTCATGTTTTTGGGTAGATGGGTAATCCAAAAAGGATTATCAAGTTTTCAATGATGTTATTTGTTTCGACACAACTTATCGAACAAATAAATATAATATGCCTTTTGGCCCATTTGTTGGAGTTAATCACCATAAGCAGTCAATTTTACTTGGTGGAGGCCTTTTATTTGGTGAGAGTGAGGAGGACTTCACATCATTATTTAGAACATGGCTTCATTTTATGAGTGGTGTACCACCTAAAGCCATAGTCATAGATCAAGATCTAGCAATTGCAAAGGCCATATTCATAGTCTTTCCAACTACAAAGCATATTTTTTGTTCGTGGCATATACATAAGAAATTTTCTGAGAAATTGCAATCTGGCAATGAAAAATATCCTGAATTTAAAGATAGGTTATATAAGTTGATTCACAATGCAGAGGATGCAGACGTCTTTGAATCTGGTTGGTCAAAATTAATGGATGATTATGATTTAAGTGAACATGCATGGCTCCAACAAATGTACAGTGTGAGGGATAAGTGGATTCCAGCTTATACAAGAAGTATTTTCTTGGCAGGAATGAGCATTACACAACGGTTTAAAAGCATGAATCCTTTTTTAACCATTTTGTTGGACCAACCACTCAATTACTTGAGTTCATAAAGGCATATGAATGTGCAGCTAAAAAGAGGAGAGAAGATGAGAAGGATGCTGATTGTAAAAGTACATATGGTACTCCTATTTTGAGAACTAAATTTGTTATTGAGGATCAAATTGCCAAATTATATACTAGAGAGATATTTTTAGAATTTCAAGCAGAAGTAGAGGAGTCAAATTATTATAAGCCTAAGTTAGAGGTCACGGATGTGAGTCGTGTGATTTATGAAGTAAACAAGTATAAAGACCCCACCTATAGGAGAACAGTTACTTGGTGTGAAGATAGACAATTTACAACATATTTATGTCGACTGTTTGACTGACATGGGATTGTTTGTTGGCATATATTATCCATATTCCAGTGGCATGACATCATCACTATGCCCGTTAGTCATTTACTTCGTCGTTGGTTGCAATGTCCAAAAGAGAATGTTCAAGCTCTACTATTTACAGAGAAATGTGATACTACAAATTCAATAATGGTGCATCGACATTTGATACTTCCAAAGTTAAATTTCGTCTTAGAGGAAATGACTTCGAGTTGGGCTACTTTTCAGATAAGGAGTACAATTTTAGACACTCTTATATCAACTTTGCTAGAATATACATAGTCACAAAAGTTGGCTGGATGTTTGAATAAGCATCAACAATACTTGAATGGTGGAAGCAAATGTGCGAATTTTGAAGATAACAGCCATGTAGATGGGGATGACGGGGATGATAACATCACAAGAGAAATTTAACCTTCAATTAGCGACAATGTACAGCCTGTCCCAACTCCTATAATTGACTACACAAATATTGTGTAGTGAAAAGGACGGTCAAGCAAGCAATTAAAATCGTCTGTTGAAAAGGCTATAGAGCGCATTGGCCGATTGTGCCACGGATGTAAGAAGTTCGTTATTGGACAGGACAGACGAAATTATCCAGAATTACATAAGAAGAATTGAGGGCAACATGGTATGATGATATCATATTTGATTTAACCAATCAAAACCTAATACACTTATACAATCTTTATAATTTCTATATCTTTCATTCTCTTAAGCTAATTGTTCTACTTTCTGTAGATTAGTGCATGAATGACTTTTAGGCTGGTGTGGGCTCCACCAATGGTTTTGTGTGTATGGTACTATCGCTCTTATACACTGTTATTGGTTGTGTGTGTAAAGTTATCAACGAACTATATATGCATTTTGATTATTTTATTGGCAATGTAGGATGGTAGTAAAGCATGTGGGTGTATGCATGGATAAATAAGCAATAACATGAGCTACGTTCGAGTTTCATTTATAGAAATTATGGCCCATTGTAATTTCAATGAACATTTTCAGATTGAAGTGTATTTTTGGTATGAAAAGGAAAAGAGTCGTATTCATTTGTATTTACATATATACAATGACTCAAATGGATATGCATTTTTTGTATGAAAAGGAAAGGAGCTGTAAGAATGTTGTATTCACATGTACATAATGAAAGAAATAGAAGTATTTTTGATTCACTATACTGAGGATACAAATGTCTTTGAATTTGATTGGCCAATCAGCGTGCTGACTCTCACTTTAACAGGACATGGCACGCTCACTGGCCAGTCAGCGCGTTGACTCTTAGGTCAACATGAACTACACATTCCATTCCATTTTAGAATATCTACCTGTGCATATAGTATCCTTGATTGTGCATAGAAACAAACAGATGACCTGTACCTTCAATTTTTATAGGCAACAGACATGGCACGCTCACTGGCCAGTCAGCGTGCTGACTTTTAGGCCAACATGACCTGCACATTCCATTCAATTTTAGAATATCCACCTGTGCATATAGTATCCTTGATTGTGCATAGAAACAAACAGATAACCTGCACCCTCAATTTTTACAGGCAACACCTTAACAGGACATTGCATGCTCACTGGCCCGTCAGTGTGCTGACTCTCAGCTCAACATGACCTGCACATTCCATTCCATTTCAGAATATCCTCCTATGCATATACTATCCTTGATTGTGCATAAAAACAAACAGATGACCTGCACCTTTAATTTTTACAGGCAACGCCTTAACAGGACATGACACACTCACTGGCCAGTCAGCATGCCGACTCTTAGCTCAACATGACCTGCATATTCCGTTCCATTTTAGATGACCTGTACAGTCTATTTCACACACTTACTTGAGAAGCATTTCTATACCACGCTTAACAGAAAATATTCACAAACACACAACCTATTGTCATATCAATCAACACCGTATAAAGCATATAGCACGCTGATGCAATACCTCACATCAAAGTAAGCACAAATATAACCTACAATTGTCATGCCAACACATGACACAAAATAAAGTCATCATTCGCAACCTGTAAAATACTCAACACTACATATTCTAATGTATTCAGTCTCACAAAGTAAACAAATATATCTACTAGTTCAACATAGAAAGTATAAAAGAATAGAAAAGCTAGTACTGCACGTCCTCCAACTATGTCTTCACTTATCTCCGTTGTCGTCTCTCTGCAACGCAAGTTCAATGGCTTCAAGTCTCTTATCAATCCTACCGACATGCTCAAGGACTTGATCTACCCCTCTAGCAAGGCATCCAATATTCTCAGAATACAAGGCGTTGACATTTAAATGATCTGCGGTTGGTATGTCAGCAAGAGAGGGTGACGATTGCGGTGAATTGGATTGACCTTGTGATTTGGGTGCTGGACGAGGAGATATGGAAGTTGATATTAGTACTTCAGTTGGGGTATACACAGTGGAAGTGTAAAATTTAGGAGTTGTTGAGGGGTTCTCTGTGGGAGTGGCCATTACGGATGTACGAGTGAGGATAACAAATATTGGGGTGGCCACCTTGGATGTAGGAGTGGGAATAACTGATGTGGGGGTGGCCACTTCGGATGTGGGAGTGAGACTGACATCCACTAGAGAAGTTCTCTTTGCTGGAGTGACTTTTGGCGGGTTAAAGCATGTAGATAAAAGCTGGGAGATGTGAGACTTGATTTCTCTCTTCATCTCTTCGATCTTAGCACTCAACACCTCCTCCATTCAAAGTTCAGCAACTGATGGCATTGCCTCCCTTGCAGCTAAATCCCTGGCACTCGAATGGACATGTTCAACACTATCATGCTCTTCCTTTTTGTCACTAATGTGTCGCTCGCGAGTGGTGTGACTGGCTCACCAATATTTGGCTCCTCTATCTTCTTGTGAATCTCTTCCTCTTGTGTGTTCTTCCCCACCTTTGGTGAAGTAGGAAGCCACTCATTAGTCTCTTTATTATGCACGAATCTCATCCTGCGCATCAAACCACCATTAATTCTATCTGAGAATCTATGCCTCGTCACCTCCTTGCCAGACAAATCAACTCCAAAATGCTTCAAAATCCTGTTGACAGCCATCCCATATGGCAGAGCTCCATTCTTCCACTTTCGACACTTAAGCATGTGGTCAAAAATCTCCACGGGTGCAGCAAGTAGGATCTCCTTCTCATGTGCATATAAGCAGTAAGCATCATGGATTGACACTTCAGATATCGACCTAGCTCTCGGGAAGACGTTGTTCACGATCACATAGTGTAGCAGTTTCATATTTAAAGTGAGCAACTCCCAAGAAGTTAGCCTAGCTGCCTCCTTTCCTTTCTCTTTGTCGCCGCTGAGCAACGTGAATGACATCTCCTTGCTTATCACTAGAGGATCCACACCTGACCATGTCGGTATGTCAAATACCTCTTTCAGCATTTCATCATTCATTGGTATCTTCACTCCCTTGACATATGTAATGGCCTCTTTTTTCATGTTTCAGTAGAACATTATCACCAGATTATGATAAATATCCTCTTCAACCATCACAAATTCAGACAATCCATAGTCAACCAACCACTTAGAGAAAGGAAAATCATTGAAGTCTTCAATGCAAAGTGGTATACCCTTCATCACTGGCCTCGATTGAAACTTCTTTTTATAAATCAACGATGTTCGAAAGTCCAGGAAGTATAAAGTCTTCTCATAGCTCTCTTCCTCAACGACTGTTTTTTGTTTCTTGTCCGGGAGATTAATGCATGATGGCCCTACTTTTCATCGCTTTCGAACTGCAGTCTTCTTTGGCCTGGCATTACTTTGTGTATTCACCATGTTGTACTAATTTCACAATTGTCTTGCAAAGTGTGAGACAAATTTCGGTAAGGATCATCAACCACTTAGATGCATTATATATTATTTCATTCATTTTGAAAGCAACAATGGGATGAATAGGCTGATAATATAGAATGCTCAGATACACTTCTACACCGACAAAAATTGTGCTAAGTAGACAAAAAGTCCGTCGAGTACACGAATAGTTTGCTATGTAACCCAATAGCGTGCTGAGTACACCAACAGTGCACTGAGTACACACACAGCATGCTGAGTACACCAACAGCACGCTAAGCGCACCAACAATACGATGGTATGATATTCTATTCCAATAAATGGACAAATGCCAAC
Source organism: Annona squamosa (assembly GCA_035584095.1). Lineage (NCBI taxonomy): Eukaryota > Viridiplantae > Streptophyta > Magnoliopsida > Magnoliales > Annonaceae > Annona > Annona squamosa. The sequence goes on along the minus strand of JAXCLR010000117.1, from coordinate 16,299 downwards.
CAAATATATATAAATCATTGCTTCATAATAAAATAAGTTGAGTCCTACCGTTGAAGGCAATCAGAAGATGTAGCTTAAAACAATGTATGTAATCAACTTAAAATGATGTAGGTAATCTCCTTAGTTTTAAATATTTTGTCCACAACATTTGAATTAATGAAAATTTTTCCTAGTGTTGGTCATTTAGACAATAGAACCAAAGAAATTAAGGGCAACTATGAATTGGTCATTGAATATTAAGAAAATTGAAAGAGACTACGAATCCAACATCAATAACAATGAAAGAAACTCAATGGTTAAATACTCTAACATTTGTCAAGCAACATTCTATGTTTAATGAACATGTAGCAAACTTATAGTAACAAGTATAAAAGTTGTCAAGTCGTTGAACTCCTTTGTCATCTAATACAATATGTTTATTCATCATATAACATGCTGTCACTTACAAATTAGTGTGTTATACTGGACTTAGAACAATATGCTATAAATATTACAGATTCATTGAAGTAGCCATTAGCCCCTCATTATATATTAAATATTCCTTAGCCTTAATATAATATAGAGATAGGGTCATCGTTAGAAAGGTTTCATATACAGGTGAACCTTACAGAAGGCTGTTATGTCCACAAATTTCATTGAAAGGTTTTAAATAGAAGATTTTAAAATGGATTCAAGTAGTGATTTCATAGTTATTTAATTTAATTTCTTCCTGCAAAATATTAGAGCATAGCTAACATTGACATAGTAGAATCTATGCAAGTATGGAGACAACAAAATTACATGGCAAAGATGGGCCTCTAAATATAAGTTATAAAATAATTTTAATAAAAATACAATTAATGAACAATATGCGGGCAACAATTAATAAATACACAATAATATAATGCAGGCAAAAATTCATGGACAAAAGCACAAATTATTTTTATATTTAAGTTTGTGTAAAAGGAAGATAACTGGCGACGTTGTCTTCCTCTTTTCTCCTAGCGATGTTGTCTTGCTGATGGCAGCCTCTTCCTTCCTCGTCAAGGCCAGCACTGGCAACTTCTAGTGCACTGGCAATCCTTTGTTTTCTGTCGCCTGTCTTTGTTTTGGCTCTTCGATCTTCTCCTTTCGTCCCACGGGTCGGCTCTGGAAGCGTTGACATTGGCAATGGTGCCCCGGCAGCATTCAACACTGTCTCCCTCTCAGTTCTGCGGTCGCCTTCCCTTCCCCACGATCTCCCTCTTGCACTGCATTCCTGCTCTTCCCCACGCTCTCCCTCTCTTTTCCCTGCGCTCTCTCTTACTTCTCAGCTGCCAGCCTCCTCTTCCCTGCGCTCTACCTCTCTCTTTTTCCAGCTTCCAGCCTCCTCTTCCCCTATCTTCCTCTCTTCCCGCTTCCCAACACTCTCTCCCTCTCTTCCCCACGCGCCACCTTCTCTCTTCCCTATGTTTCCACGACAGGACAGGAGTCAGCACAAAAATCGGCATGCTGGCTCCCCACACTAACCTACACACAGTAGTTGTGGGCTAAACGCAGCATTCACGCAGGGCAAAACGAGCGGCCAGGATCTCACGCGCCGGATGAATATATCCCTATATGTATATGCATATGTATATATATATATGTATGAGAGTTGTTCTAGTGTAACGCCAATGCACCGGAACAGCGGCACATTTGCTCAAAAGTGGACCCGACACATATTAGAATGCAATAAAACTTTATATAAGCATTTATCGATATATAAATTTTATAGCAAATAATTTACATATTAAAAAAACTACTTTAAAGTTGTATTTACATCAAACTAGTTTATTATGTTAAATTTGTACCATTTTCAAATGGGGTACATATACATATCCAATTGGGATGAAAATTGATATAGTAACCGAATATATTATTCTAAATACAATTGATGAAGTAGATTATAATTTTATCATCATGTGAGGCTTATTTTAATGCCACTACACTATAATTATGATGCAGTAGCGCTATACCTAAATATTCACACACACACACACACATGCATATGAGACCTATTCCGGTGCAGTTGCAGTGATGCATTTGCCCAAAAATGGGCCCCACATAATTAGAATGTAATGAAACTTTATACAATTATTTATCCATAAATTTTATAGTAAATGATTTGTATGTTGTAAAAATCACATTAAAATTGTTATTTATATCAAATTATTTTATTATATTCATTTGTACCATTTCAGATGAGGTCCATGCACATATCAGATTGGGATGCAAAATTGGTATGGTAATAGAATACATTATTCTAAATACAATAGATGAAGTAGATTATAATTTTATGATCATGTGAGATCTATTTTGATGTAATTGCACCGTAATTACATTGAGATTGGTTGCACTTGAATATAACTATATATATGAGCAATATTCAGGTGTAGCTTGATTACACCACAATTAAAGTGCAATTACCTTAATATGAGGCCCACATGATCATAAAATTATAATTTACTTCGCCCATTGTATTTAGAATTATGTATTTTATTACCATACTAATTTTTATCCTAATTGGATATATGTATGAACCTCATCTGAAAATGATATAAATTCAATGTAATAAAATAGTTTTATGAAATAACAACTTTAAAGTTGTTTTTTCAATATGTAACCATTTACTGTAAAATTTATATATAAATAAATAATTGTATAAAGTATCAATATTTTTAAGTAAATGCGAAACTTATTTTAAGTCAAATGCATCGTTAATTATGATGGCTTTCACTACATAGACAAAGTTCTATATATATATAGAAAAATATTTCAATACATGCGACTACACTGTGCAGTCCATCAACTATGGGCCCCACTTGCTCATGAATGAAAAATCCACCTCACCCATTATATTTAGAATTGTTCACTTTATTAGCATACCAATTTTCATTTAAGCCCAACATGTGTATGGTCTCTATCTTATACTGCTGCAAACTCAACGTAATAAAATAGTTTAACGTAAATACTAAGTTTAAAGTGGTATTTTCAATATCTAAATATCTAAAGTATAATTTTATATAGATAAATGATTGTATAAAGTTTTATTGCAATCTAATATGTGTGGGACCCATTTTACAACGGACTACACCTATTATGGTCTAGTATATTTGCACATGATCGGATCTCATATATATATATAGGATATATTCATGTGCATTCCGTCTGCATCGGGATTAGCATGCAAACCCGCCATTCGTTCGTTCATTTCGGCGGGTGAAGTCTCAATCGTTGATTTCGTGGATGCGTGTAGAGGTGAATGGAGAACTTAGGAAATGTAAAATTATACACAGTATAAAAATTCCAATTTTGAGGGGAGAGGCATTTTCTTGCTTGCCCAAATTTGCTCCTAACTCGAACCCCAAAAAAACCCACCCAAAAAAATCTCTCTTTCATCTTTTTGCTTAAGACGAAGAAGAATTTGTCGGTGTACAATTTGGAACTCCCAAAGTCTCCCAGCCTACGTAGAAGAAAAATCCTACCAGTGATGAAGAAAGCTTCCAAAATCTCACTACTAGCAACAAAGAAGAAAGCAACCTCTTGCCAAGGAAATCCCTCTAAATCTCTTCACTTGCCAAGGAAAGCAACCTACTAGTGTGTACAACTATTTAGATTGTGATTGTGCAGAGACTGCAAACATCTGTCATTGTATTTATCTATCGACATTATATTATATTGATTAATGACTTGACCTATGAAGGGTTCACTTCAGATGGTAACCACAGAAAGACTAGAAATGTTGGTCTGTTGGTTAACGTAATCAAATAGTAACTTGACCAATTAATGGATGATGGTCTACACGTTAACTGCAAACATCAATTCATTTATCATAACTTAGAATAGCTTGTACATGGATCAAAGAGGGAGCTGATGGCTAGACTGGTAAATACACCTCTATCCACTCACTAAAATGTAGCCCCATGATGGAGTTCCACATATATATATACACACACATAGGGAACTGTTGCTATACATACGGACAAGACTAGCTAAACAAATGATATTAACTACAATAAAGATTGAGCATTGCATCAATCATCAACATTTTAAAAACGAAAGGGTTACACGACCCATTTATATAGAAACGGAGCCCAGTTGGACCCACTACTATTTTTAATATTTTTGCATATATATTTCAAATTTTTAAAAATCAAGTTTTCAATGAGCGAAAGATGATTTAAATGCCCCTAAAATTGACAATTTTTTAAAAATTTTAAAATAAATATGTAAGATATTATAAAATGACAAAACTTATATGGATTAAATACACTAAAAGTAACATGTTTATAGAGAAAAATAATAAAAATAAATTAACATAAATAAATAAATAATGTATTTTAGCTTAAGATGCATTGTGATGTATAATTTGTGACTTTCCACGAGCATTGGCTTGATTTAATGTGAGTAATATTTGTATAAAATAAAAAAGTTTTTTTTAAAAGCTAATTCCTTAATTATGTAATGTTATTTATTTGCAAGGATTTTTTGTTGTTTTCAAATTTCTTAAAAGTTATATGTTACAATTTCTGGCAAATTGTACAGGTAGAGAATGACTTGGATGAAATTTTGTAAAAATTCATGATACTTTTATAATTTTTCCAAAATGATATAGGTACCAGAAAAAAACAACAATTTAACATCCTACCAGTAGCAAGACTAAAAACAGGCCTGCATTTGGAACCATGTCGAATTCTCACCGAAGGAGCGTGCACGACGGTTTAGTTGGTGATTGTGGGGCAGACTATAAACATGGGTCAATCCATTTATCTATCATCATTACATTATATTAATTATTATTATTATTATTATTATTATTATTATTATTAGTATTATTTTAAGAGTGACTTAACCTATGAAAGATTCTGTTTTGCCGACAATACTTGCTTTTGCCTATATATTCATATATGACAGCCATTCCGATGTAATGTCGCTGCTCTGGAACAACGGTATATTTACTTAAAAATGAGCTCTACACATAGAATATAATTAAACTTTATATAATCATTTATCCATGTATAAATTTTATAGTAAATGGTCTACATTTTGAAAAAACCACTTTAAAGTTCTTATTTTAATCAAACTATTTTATTACATTGAATTTGTATCATTTTCAGATAGGATCTATACACATATCCAATTGTGATAAAAAAAATGATATAGTAATAAAATATATTATTTTAAATAGAATGGGTAAAGTAGATTATAATTTTATCATCATATGGGGCTCATTTTAACGCCACTGCACCGTAATTATGATGCAATGACACTACACCTAAATATTCTTCTATATATAAGACTTATTTCGATGCAGCACAACTATACCAAAACAGTGGTACGTTTGCTCAAAAATGGGCCCTATACATATTATAATGCAATAAAATTTTATGCAACCATTTATCCATAGATAAATTTTATAATAAATGATTTATATGTTGTAAAAACTACTTTAAAGTTGTTCCTTATATCAAATTATTTTATTACGTTGAAAATTGATATGGTAATAGAATCATCATTCTAAATACAATGAATAAAGTCGTTTATAATTTTATGATCATGTAAGGCTCATTTTGATATAAATGCATCATAATTACGGAGCGGTTGCATTACACTTGAATATAACTATATATACGAGAAAAATTCAACACCACAATAACGGCGCAATTACCCCAATATGGGTCCTGCATGACTATAAAATTATAATTTACCCTTGTATTTAGAATTATATATTTTATTACTATACCAATTTTCATTCAATTGGATATATGTATGAACCCATCTGAAAATTATACAAATTTAATATAATAAATTAGTTAGATGTAAATAATAACTTTAAAGTTATTTTTTTAACATGTAAATCAGTTATTGTAAAATTTATATATAGATAAATAATTGTACAAAGTATCAGTACATTTAAGTATATGTAAGGCCTATTTTGGGCCAAATGCACCGTTAATTATGGTATAGCTTTATTGCACATGAAAGGTTCTCTCTCTTTGTGTGTGTGTGTATATACACACACTAGTTTGGGCCAAAGTGAAGGTATATTATGAGTTTTCAAAAACTTATGCCTATACCCACATAGTGTGTCTAA
>JAXCLR010000116.1:8043-19544 GCA_035584095.1 Annona squamosa | reverse complement strand
AGAATTTGTACATAAATAACCCTTATGTGTAATTGTATATTAACCTATTTTAATAAACTTATATTATATTTTCAAATGTTTTATTTGTTTAATTATGTATTTTTTAATAATTAGCGAAGTATTGAAGCATATAATATTTAAATTTAATATAAATGTATACTTATGTTTAATAGGTATATAAACTCTTAAAATTATCTTTTTTGACCCGACCCGCTAGTCCGAAATTAGTCCGATACCAATTCGAAGTTTATCCCAGAATCTATTAAAAAAAGTGAGGGTGATATCGACCTTGTACCAAAAAGAAAGTTAAATTCAATTTTTAAAAAGTAAGGTTAGGGTTGGGTAAATCTTGACCCAGTGTGGCCCGCCCGGTTCCCACCCCTATTTTTTAGGAGTATTTTTTTTTCTTTTAAATGAAACTTATGGGCTATCCACCGAACCTTTGATGTAAGTGATACACGTAATTTTTTGAAAATTATGTACGTATAAGTGCAATTTTATCAAAGAAAATCATAAACACTACGTAAGTAGAGATGCAAAACTCTAAAAAAAATAACAACTCATCATCGTCATTTTCTATACATTTAAAAAAAAAATCCCATGCAGCTTTTCCAAATCACAAAACATCACAGCACCTCTTTTATTCCCAAACAAACCTCATCCCGTCCTCAATCGTGAACAGTAACTTAGCTAGCATGCAGAGCATCGGAAAGCTCCAAAATAAAAGATACGCAACAGCCGGCCGGATGCGGTTTTCATATACCTGGGTCCCCTGGGCTATGCTCAGCCATGAACCCTCGCTGAATAACTATTGACTATTAAGTCGCCGCTTGTGCTTACTTTTTCAAAGATTTCTAGCTTGGGTAATGTTGTTAAGAATCATTCTAGTTAATGAAGAAAATATAAATTTATTGAAATTTAAATAAATGAATAGATATAAAAATAAATAAATAAATAATTTAAATTAATAAATAAATGTAAAAATAAATAAATAAATTTAAATAAATGAACAAAGTGAAAAATTAAATAAATTTAGATATATTTATATTATACAAAAATAAATTTATATATTAGGGCATGTTTGTTTAATAAAAAATTTTCAAATTAAAATTTTTCAGTTTTTATAGTTATCTTATATTTTAATTATTTTCTCACTTTTTTATACAACTACCTTTCATTTTAATCATTTATATACAACTATACATACAAATAACCTGTCTATTTTAATTTTATTTTCTTTACTCATTATCATTATTAATATTATATAATATCATTTTCTTCCCATTCAGAAAAATAATAGTTTTTCCGTACATTGATTTCACTTGATTTAAAATTCTATCCTATAAAAAATTCTATGTATAATTATTTGAAGATAAATTTTACTTATTTAATTTTGTATAGATAAATATAATTTTAAATAACTTTTAGTTTTAGGATGTGTTTGGTAATAACAAAAAGTTGTCAAGTTAAAACTTTTCACTCTCCACACCTATCCTATTTTTTAATTATTTCTTCACATTTTTCTATACAACTACCTTAATTTTCAATCATTTCTATACAACTACCAATATAATTAACCTATCTATTTCAACTTTATCGTATTTATTCATCATCATTACCCCTATTATATCACATCATTTAACAACTTCTTATCTCGACAACTTTTCGGGTCAGTTCGTCAATGTCTAAAACTCAAGTGTTCGGTGAAAAATTTTCAATTGGTGGTACGAAAATGCAAAAAGTTGTCTTTTCAAATTTACGGGACGCTGCTGTTGTTAGTACGGGAGCAGCCATTGACGAGTTCCATCGAGTAGATGAGGCAGGCCTGCTCATTCAACATGGAGATAGTGGAAAATGGAAGAGAACTCCCTAGTCCCCCAAGCACCACTGGCAGCGCTAAACCTGGCCAGCAGCAGTCAATGCTGATCGGCGCACTCTCCGGCCCACAACGACGGCTTCTTCCTGCACGGGTTGCTGCAAGACGTGCGCGACAGTATCTGAGAAGGCATACACCAACAGTTGATCGGGAGTATAAACGGCAGGCAACAGGGATCGACATTCAGCATTCCGAACCGTCCATCGGCTCGCCTGCGGAACCCCCTATTTGCCGACGATTAGTTGCGACAACCCGTGATCGAAAGGTAACTCCCTTTTTTTCCCACTCCCTATTTGATCATTTGCCTGAGAAAATATGGTTGAATGATTAACACGGGGTTGCTTGCTGATAAGTTGTTGGCTATTACGCCACATCTTGGTTTCTGCTTTGGAATCGTGTTTGACATTCAGAGCTCTTGCTCTGGAATCATTTTAGCGATGGAATCTATTTAGCTCTGGAATCGTTTTCGACATTCTCCCTTGAATGAATATATATACACACGTATTCAAGGAGCCACCACAAGGATGCTAGGATCAACCCTATAAGAAGTGATACCTGATATGAGATTGTAGTTAGACGGTTTAGAGATCAAACTTATCCAATGGTCATAGCACTGCTGGTTAAAACTACCAAGTCTGTCACCCAAACTTCCTAAAATTATCCCATGTTAGGCCATTTATTTCATAATCACTCGAGTTATTTAGAAAAAGGAACAAAAGGCTATTGAATACGTCAAACAGCAAGCTATACGACTCACATTTCTTGAATTGTGATGGTATTGCTCCCATCTCTTCTCATCATCTTCCATAATCCTACCAGCAAGCATGGAAAAATCACCTTTTTAACTCGTCCGAAATCTAACTGTCAGCCTCACGACTAAGGAGCTGCCAGCATCAGGACTGCTGGACTTGCCAACAGGGACCAATCATGGGCAGCCGAGCTAGAACGGCTTCCAACATTGTTAAACCATGCACTGGGCGACAACAAATAGATTTTCATGAACGAACTGAGTAAAGCGCTGTCTTTTCCACAAGTCATCCCGCATATGTGGTTTTGACTATAACAGAGAGTCATGCAAACAACTTTGTGCTCCATGGCAATGTCTGGAATAACCGATTCATCAACGGCGGAGTATTGATGCCCCTCCATCAAAGATCAGGCGCTCAAAAAATATGGTGTCAAAATTAAATTTCTGGAATTGTCTATTTTATTTCTAGAACTTGTGATTTATCAACGACTATTGTTTCTAGGTAAAATAACTGAGGCAGCATGATGAGTCAAAAGTAAAATACATTTCAATCAATAACTGATCACTTCCATTTGGGAAACGAGTAGCCCGGTAATGTTCGGGAATCTGCTGTTCCGTCTGCCGTCTACCTCCCATCTCATGATCCTCTCATCGCGTGTATCTGCCAGGATTATTTATTTATTTATTTATTGAAAGATGATCCACTTAGGCCGTCCTTATTTATTTGGCGTTACCCAATTAGATGCAATGACACTCAACTTCCAAAGGATCCTGCTCCTTGTGCTAGAAAGGTTAGTTTTTGTACACAGACACCAGGAAACATTGTAAGCAGCTGATTCCAAACATAATGGCCAATTATCTGAAATATCATTACTTAATATCCATGGTTCTTCATTTCATCTTCCATTTCATCTATACTTCACGATTGATTGGCTGATAAAGCCAGGGTAGATCATTGGCATCCATCGGAAAAGGCCAAACATCATTTCAAGCATAACAAATTTTTAAAAAGCCATTTTAATCAACGCCACATAACAAGGAAAACATAAAAGATAAAAAAAGAAAAATTGAAAAAAAAACCAACAAGCAAAATCAAGATATACTCTGGTAGTTGGTTTATGGTTGACCATACAAGAAATTCAGATTGACCTCCAAAGATTGTGAATAATTGGAAAATAGCTTCTTTGATTTTTGGAAAATGTTATAGATTACAGATACTTGTCTCAATTGTGAATAATTGCAAAATAGCTTTTTCGGTCTTTGTAAAATGTTATAGATTATACACACCTGTCCTAGATACGACACAATAAACATTCTCAATTCAATACTAGATTCAAATACAATGTCAGAAGAAAGGCTCTGGAAAGAGGAAACCAATGGACAAATTAATTTCTATGTTACAACCATAATCTATAAGATCTTTCCATTATTTTTTTCCCACAATATTACTTGGTTCACCATTAATCCATGCTGGAATCCTTGAGCAACCAATTCCAAGGCCCATAAGAAGTTTGGTCTTTTAAACCTCTGTTCCAGTCATCTACAGCAATTCAATTGAACACAAGCGGCATTGCTGCTATTCCAAGCCCAATTCTTGTCAAGTCAATTAAAGATTCTAATAATAAGACCCTAACTAAAATTTATGGATTGGACCAGATACAAATCTTTCAGCCAAGACAACAGACATTGAGTCCTTGGGATGTTGGACAGCTAAAAGAAATTAATTTTGATGAAAATAGATTGCCCAAATACACATGGTAGGAAAACCACTAAGAAGATTAGCATGCCACAGCCACATTTTAATTATTCGTCAAACCATTAAGCCGAGTGTAATATCAATTTCCAGGTTTTCATATTGCCCTGAGCATGATTATGAGGTTGGTGTCATTTTAGGTCTCCCACCTGTTTCATTCTAATCAAAGCAATTGGATGTTATTTTGTACAGGTACAGCTGGTTGCATTTTTTTTACTTCCTAAAGAGTATATTAGTGCAGGGTATGTGCTAAAAAATCTATGCTATTAAACTGTCTCTGCGATCAAGCAATAGGCTTCAGATTTGCCAAATTCATATTCAGTGCAAATACTTTAACTATCCAGCCCACATTGCTATTTTATTGTCCCATAGGCCAAAGTAACACACCATAACTGCCGATCTTAGCTGATGTTTTAGTCTTTTCGGGTCTCCTCATTAGTTTTCCATTGAATTTACCTATTCTTAGCAGAGGAACTCAATAAACTCTTGGACATTTTTTTCTCACTAGAGCTAATCCTAGTCGTTAATTTTCATTATTCAGCTTTAAACCTTCCCATACTTCTGGAATGGATGGAGCTCTCATCCATCACTTCTTAGAGCAATGCCAAATTACGTTGGGGTGGAGCAAATGCCTAACCCCCTGTCACCCGAGTTCTACATGTGGCCGAGCTTGTCATCCTCTAACATGTTCTTCGCATTCAATACTAACAATGAATCCATTAACATCCCCATTCCTTCGTACTTGTGGATGTGGAGCATATGATAAATGTTTGAATTATCTTGTTCATAATTTGCTAGTACTAATGGTATTTGTTTATACATGCATTTTCTTGAAGTAGCAAGTAAATTTTTTTTTCCAGATTATACCGTCATCAATAGTACTTCTTCCTCACATATGGATTCCTTAATCCAAACTGCATTACCAGCCATTGGGGGCTCAGTTGAAAATAGTTCGGGTCGTCACTATCAGCAACGTAGGTCATTCATATTAGTAGGTTGAGCCTTAACACTGGCTCGCGAGGAAGAAAAAAGTCAGGCGAATTTCAGTAATCGTGACTTAGCCCTTCAACGTGAATTATTTATGTATTCTTTGGTCGTCGATGCATTTCACAACTCCGAATGAGTACATTCGCATTTAATTAGTGGTGTGATTTAGTAAAGAGTAAAGGGGTTTTGCAATCTACTGGATATGTAACTATACGTGAACAATTGACAATGTTTTGCACACTTTGGCCCATAATGTACGAAAATCGCTCCATCTGTGGGTACTTTTGTAGATCCGGTGAGACTGTGCACTGCCATTTTTATAAGTGTCTGCAATCAATTCTGTCCCTATACGAAGATTGCGTCGCCCGTCTAAATTGTCAAACTCATCAAAAGATCTCCTCTGACCCAAGTCTGGCACCATACTTTCAGGTACAACTATGGTCATTTTTTCCTAAGTCTTAATAGACATATGAGATATAGAATTTATTAACCTTTTTTTAACTTATTAAGAATATATTAGAGCTATTGATGGTACTCATATTCCTGTTCAACCTCCATCTGAAAATCGTCTGGCATTTATTAATAAACATGGGGACCCTGCACAGAATGTTTTGGCAGCATGTGACTTCAATTTGAAGTTCACGTATATTAGCAGGCTGGGAAGGTAGTGCCCATGATGCACCTGTCTTACAAGATGCACTTGATCGTTCCACTAATCGTTTGACAGTTCCATAAGGTAAAACATTTCCATTTAAACCTTCTTATAATCATATGTGATTACCTACTTCATAGATGACCCTCATCTGATACAGGCCGTTATTACTTGGTGGATGTTGGATATGCGCATGTGCCCGGATTCATGGCACCCTTCAAAGGTGTGTCATACCATATGAGCAGTTTCGGACCTGGGAGGAGTCCAAGGAATAGAGAAAAGTTGTTTAACTTCAGACATGCTCGTTTGCGGTCAACTGTGGAAAGATTGTTCACTGTGTGGAAAAAAAGATTTCCTTCTCTGCAAGTCGCAACTACTTACCCTTATAAGATTCAGGTTCAAATGGTGATCGCATGTGCGATTCTTCATAATTATATAACTATTGTAGACGGTCCTGAACTACCCAGCCAAATTATCGAGAAACCAAGTCTCGCTAATTTCAATATGATTAGTGATGTTTTAGATGATGAACAGATGGAAGTGATGGTTAGGGGGGTGTCTAACGAGGCCCGACGTGAGTGGAAGGTCAAACACACTGAATTAGCAAATCGAATGTGGGCAGATAATACGTGCATCTAAGATGTGTTTGCATCAATTCAAATTTGCATATGTATGGATATGTACTTGAAAATTGTCCTCTATTATAATGCATATGGTGGCATGCTATGAATGTTTTTGATCCCATAATGACTTAATTTGTATGAAATGTGGTTATAATGACTCATTTGACTTTAATTATACATACGTTCATGTGTTTATGACCTTTTTTTTTTATAAATGTCATCTCCACTTGGTTGTGCTTCCATAATTGCAGACGATGTACATGGACCACTATAGACATGTGTTCGTTGGGCAGGAAACTCCTATCGAGGAGTCCAACCACCAGAATAGTGGCTTAGATCCATCAGGATCCAAGTACCGACATCAGTAGACAAAGGTGCAAGATAAGAAGTTAGTAGAAATTCTTCTCTGGAACCTACACACTGGAACCATAGAAGCAAATAAAATTAAAGATGTAGTCTTTCAGGTAATTGCCGAAGAGTTAAGTAACCTCTTTGCAATATCCATCAACCCTAAACATGTGAGAAATAGGGTGATGACCTTAAGAAACACGTATAGTATGTACTTGAAAATTAAAAACAAAACCGGAATGGAGTGGGACATGGCAGAGAGCAGATTCATTGGCCCCGAATTTGTATGGACTGTACTAATACAGGTACTAGACTATCTATATGTTTCACATTCATATCATTATGTCAATAAGTAGTCATTCAATTGTTTAACACCATGGAAGGAATTAGCCTACTACTGCATATCACTTTATTTTGCAGCAAGATAGCAGGTTCAAAAGATTCAGGCGGCCACAACATCTTAGTTGGGATGCCTTACATGAGTTATTCGGTAATAATCGTGCCACAGGTAATTTCGCTGCGGGGTTTGAGGAGCCACCACAAGGATGGGCTGAAGAAGGCGGTGTGGATTCGGAAGGGGCGACCTTTAGTGTGGAGACTCCGCAGATCGAGGAACCCACCTTTGGATCGGGTGGTGAATTTGCTATTCCAGACTTATCTTCGAACCCAATAGGAGGTTCATCTAGTCATTCGCACGCACCATCACATGCCAGTGGACCATCACCTAGCTCTTTTGAGCCTCGGCGTAGAATGTTCATCCGTAGACGACCACAGACGCCAATGCAAGAGTTTGAAGCCATTGCCGAAACCTATTTAGGTCAACCTGCAGCGGTGTCACACACACATTCTCACACATTCAAACAAGATTTGGTAGAGGATTATCGTGCATTGCCTGCAATTTTGGAGTCCATGGACATGCCTGATGCTAATCTAGCCGTAGTCATGTATTACTTTAATAAGAACCCTCACGCTGCCTCAGCTTTTATAGCAGCTACCGATCGTATGCATGTGATTATGTTGAATGGGATTAAACAAAGTCTTTGAGTTGATTTTATTTCTCAGGGGAAATAGAAACTACCTCTTATTTAACTAATGATAGTGACAATTATTGGGCTTGTATGAACTTTATTGATTTATATGTAATGTATCTTTGCTTGGACTTGGATGTGGATCTGGAACATTGCTATTGTTACTTTTTAAAGACTACAATGGATGTTTATACGGTCTCCATTAGAGATTTTTGTTTTCTCTCCCTACTCTTGTCATGATTATTTTTAAAACCACAGGTATCTTATGCAATATCGTACAACAGGAACAATGAATTCTTATTTGTTTGTTGTCATTGTTTTGAAAACTATGACGGGTACAGGCGAAGACATGGTGCGGTGTTATGTTGTATTCAAAGGTCGTGTACCTGATATATACATATCATGGTCGGAAGCACATAACCAAGTGAGTGGTTATAAAGGTTCATGTTACCAAGCTTTTCAGGATATAGGCCAGGCCGAGGCGGCGTGGACAACTTTCATTAGAAAGGGGAAGGATAAAGAAGGGGTTGTGAACCTATGTGATTGTTAGGATTGTGTCCAACCGATTATGCAGGTAGTCATCAACCTGTGTGATTATAGGGTTTGTGGAAAACAGAAGATGCTGTCAAAATAATTAGTTCTGTAGCTTCTAAATTGGGTTTCTGATTTTTCTCTTTTTTCATTATACTTGTAGTTTCTGGATATACGTATGAGATCTTAGTGGACTTGTGTGGTTATGATAATCCAGGACATATGTAATGAGTTGTTCGAATAGTATTCGCTATCGTTATTACTTTAAATGGTCTGCAATTATAGTTTCTACTGTTTCAATTGAGGCCTCCTATTCACACATGCATTGGAGTTAGGAATATACGGAAAAAATATAACTCATCTCTGTGAGTTGTTTAGGATAAAATTACGCAAAGTTATTTATAGATATTCCATGAGTTGTTTAGGATAAAATTTCAATAAAAACCAATATCTTAGGTAATGATAAAAGTAATTTGTTATTCACATATTACTATGCCTATGATCGTTTTGTGGGGCGCAAAAGCCTTTTTAGAAAATAATATATATATTTTTGGAGGCCTTTATAATATATATGTATGTATTTTAGAAAAGAAATATATTCTGGTGCAGCACTGCTGAAATGAGTCCCACATGATCATGAAATCATGATCTACCCCACCTATTATATTTAAAATAATGTATTCTATTAGCATACTAATTTTCATCCCAATTACATATGTATATGGCCCCCATCTGAAAATGGTATAAATCCAATGTAACAAAATAGTTTGATATAAATAACAATTTTAAAGTATCTGATTAGGATGAAAATTGGTATAATAATAGAATACATTATTCTAAATATAATGGGTGGAGTAGATCATGATTTCATGATCATGTGGGGCCCATTTTTGGGCAACTTAACTGCTGTTCCGGTGCAGTGACGCTACACCGAAACAACTCTTTTTAGAAATTTTTTGTTTAAAAACTGTTGTGGTGGAGAGTTGAGAATGCTTGTCTTGGGACTGTCTCCTCTCTATTTACTTTTTTTATGAGATCTGAGAGCTGTTGTAATCCCAGCTCAACGTTCACCTGTGCTGGACAACTTTAATAAAATTATTTATGGCAAAGGCCCTTAATAAATAAATAAATTAATTTATTATATATATACATATATTTTTTATTATATATATAAATTTTTTCTGGTTTTGGTTGTCTCGTTTGACCAGCCAACCATATATATATATATATTCATAACATTTGTTTAAACTATAGCTCATTTTCTTTCATATATTTTTCTTCTTCTTCTTCTTCTTCTTTTTCTTTTTGCAACCTTTTCTTTTTGTAACAAATACTCCTGAAATTTATTAAATCATGAAATTGACTAAAATACTCTTGAAATTGATTATTTTAAAAATAAAATAAAATAATAAAACTGTATATAAGATACACATGTTTATGAAGAAAATAAAAATCAAATAATTAAAAAATTACCATTGTATGAGAGATGCTAATGCAATTAAGTTATAGATTTAAATATGTTCGCTGCATGAGTACAGGAAATTGTGCGCCGCCGGAGCACCAGTTCGGTGCTCCATCTTCCCCAAAACGGCAGCCCATCTTCCCCAGCTTGCGGCAGCCATCAAAAACCCATCCGACCTTCATCCAAGCTTTGCACCTGCTTCTGTGCGGAACAAAAGGGCGGTATTTGCGAAAAATCATTCCAATCCCAATTTCAGCAGCTACAAAACCCACCCTTTTAGCCTGAAACCGAAAGATCCAACAGCTAATCCCGGTCGTCCGCACCACGCAAGTAAATCCGGCAGCAACCCACCGGAAACAAGCAGCCTCTGCAGTTCTACCCATTTACCGAACAACCATTTTCTGTAGAATCAACAACAACCCTCGAACACCAGCTCGCAACTGAAATTAGCGGCAGTACCGGCTCTCCCATTTGCATGAAAAACACATCAGCATCTCGAATATCAGCAACAAATGCCCGGAACGCCCCAACTCTGCCTCAGACGGGAAATCAAATCCGGCGGCTAGGGAAATTCAACGCCCAAATCCGGCCTGCATCTTCCCCAATTCCAGCCGATAAGCAGAATGGAGGCAGTCCAAGCAACTCCGGCGAGCTCCTCTTCTCCAGCCAAGGCATCCATCTTCTCCATCCCAATCTCCGGCAACAGTAAGCTCAAATGCAGCAGGAAACCCACCTGTTTCAAGCAAGCATGCCATCTCTGCAAATACGAGCAGCCAATCTCTCAAGGTTGGATCTAAGTTCGGGCTTCCAATTAGAAAGCAACGGCAGTTGCACCCTTTAATTTCAGCCATGATTCAGCCACGGCAAACCGGCCACACCATTTTTTTTTCCTTTTGTTCGTCATCAACGAACGAACCTGGATTCTGGGTGCTGAATTCCTAACTCTAAGCAACCAGCTTCGGCCCGATTTTCTACAGCTGGAAAACTCCAAATCAAGCAAAACCGGTTGACCCCTTTTCAGCAACTCAAATCCAGCAGATGGAAATAGATAGCACGACCCCTTCTCAGTTTCATCGTCACCAACCGGCTACAAATTGCGACAACAGCTGCCCAATTCCGGATTCGTCCAACCGACAGCAACCCACGGCCGATTCATTTACAGTGGAGCATGGATCCAAATTCCAACCAAGAACCATCGAAAATCAGCATCATCTTCTCCAATTAATCACCGCCAGCAATTGCAGAAAAATGATAGCAGAGTCATGGCTCCAGATTCATCGCAATCGTGGCAGAAAATGCAGAACAAGCAGCAGCCTATTCAATTTGCACCGAAATCCCATCCTCTTCAACCCGCACTTCTCATTACCGGCAGCCATTAAAAATTGTAATGTTGGGAAAAAGGAAGCTACGGCAGAAGGCAGCCAAAGCAGGCAAATAGCAATGAGCAGCAATCCCACATCGAAAGCCACAAGGGAGGGAGGGCCCCTCCCTCA
>JAXCLR010000115.1:17500-26459 GCA_035584095.1 Annona squamosa | reverse complement strand
AATCTTTCTAGCTTCTCTTGAATATCATTCAAAAAAGTTTAGGATTGCCTGGTATTCCACCAATTAGTAACCCAGGGTTCCAGACTTTTATTAAAAGAGAGAGAAATCCACCAGGGCAAAAAGGCTATAGATGCAAGATATGGAAGGGGAATCAATGCTTTCTTTTTTGTCACCTTGAATCTGTTCTGTGAATTGTTAATGAATCCATTTTACTTCATTCGCCGATTGATTCTATCTGTATCTGATCCGATATTTCTATGAAGCATGAATTCTATAACAAGGTATGGAACCTATGGATCTATTCCTTCTTTTTTTGTATTGTAATTGTACCCTTTCCCTATTATCTCTCCCACTACTCATATTTGTTTTTTTTTTTTTTTCGCTAAGAAAGCCTCTACTGGGCGGGCTATTCCAATAATGACTTTATATCTGGGTTCTTTTTTCAGAAAGTCATCCAAACAACAGCTTTTAGCTTGCTTCGTCGATTGATTGTGGCGATCCCCTTCTTCTGTTCTTGACTCGTACCTGAAGCTAAGCCGGACTCAAGGAGGCTTCAAAGCCAGATCTTATAATTTCATATAGAAAGGATACCTCTCCATCTCAGGTTATCCCATTTTTTGCTTGAATCCGGCCGTCAACTTCTTCAACTGCTGATGCCGCTGACCTATATGGTGTGCTTTTCGTTCCTTTTGCTTCGAGCGCCCTTTCCCATTCTCCGCACTCGACGTTGCTGTCTTTCCTATGGCTTGGACCCTTTCCGCGCCGAAGAGGAGCGAGCGACTCGACGAAATTTCGTAAGTGAAGTGTCCTATCAGCTTAAAAAGGGCTTTCTCAGGTCGACCTTTCTTTAGGTTAAGTGGCGTGTAGCTAATCTCGCTAATATCTCAGATCGGGGGACGTCTCCGCTTCTGCTCGTGCACTCTTCCAAGCAAACTCATGGCCTAGCCTAGTTGGTGAATGAGCCTACAAGTGCGCTCTGTATCCGTCATCTCTTTTGAAGATGCTGCTGAGCTAGATGCGGCGCTTTCAAAATCCCGTGACTCTCAGTCATCTATCTTCTTTTCACCTGACAATTATGGATTGGGGGATGGCTTTCCTTCTTTGTTGACTTCAACTGATATCGGCCGATAGCCCAATCTCTTAGTCTCGGAACTCATTGTCTATCTAGTAGCCACTCAAAGCTTTGATGAGTTAAGTGAAATGAAAGTCGATTTTGATCCGAAGCATCATGACTCGTCAATGAAGCCGACATGGGGCTAGAGTCATCACATAAAGTATTGGGCACGTGGGTGAACTCTAGTTGTGCTTGAGTTGCGATCCGCTCCGGTCAAGCTGTTTCGAACCTTGCCAATTAGCTTCTGGAGATCGGGTTCTCACAACCAGTCCAAGTGGGAATTCTTCTAAGAAAGCCCCTTCTCATTGTCTTGCTCCCCTAATGAGATGCTTGTCCCTTCTCTTATTTCTTTCCCGTTGCTTCCGCCTCCCTATCGAGTTTCCCAAGGAGGGTGATAAAGAATCAATTCCATTCTATGTCGCTTTCATTGAACTATTAGAATCCACTCTCTATCGTCAGTAATGATGCCAAAGAGGTGAACCAGGTCGAATGTGATCTCTTGCTGAAGCTGAAGGAAGGGCTACACGGTACCCATAAACAAAAGATTCCTTTCTCCTCGAACTAGAACTAGGAGATGGAGCCCGCTATTACTAATTCCTAGGGCATTTAAAAAGCTCATACCATTTTCTTAAGGCTATTAAGGATTTCGTGCCCCACGGTCTAATATCTGTGTCAAATCTAGCAAACCCAAGGGAGCCCCAAGCAGCTTGCCTATTCTTCGAGATCAAATAGGGATCAGAAGTCCGCATTGCCCTTAATCCCTCACAGCTTGTAACGGCTTATCCGGGTATTGATTCAGAGCCATATGTGGAATCAGTCCCTTTCTATTCCGAAAGAGGGGATTCGTTCACAGCCAGAACAGCCAAAGATGGCATTGAGCATTCTCAACCGTCGGCTTACTTGACTTCAAGCTGGAGATTGCATACTCGCTTTACCGAGCTCGCTTTATCGAGTTAACGAGGTCACAAGCGGAACCGTCGGGCAAAGACATACCCGGCATACTCAAATTCCTCATCTCCGTTCCGAGCCTTTTCAGTTGAAGAAAATTCAAATTGGATTAGCCAGTCCCACGGGAAGGGGGAACAGCATAGCTAGGAGTTGTTCCATTCTCCTCGTATAATCAAAGACATTCACTGACTTTGGGAAAGGCACCCCAGACATACTAAGATTCCTAATATAATAGAGAAGTGTCTAGTCTAGCCCCCTTGATTAGTGAGAAAATTCTCTTGATAGATTTCCCACCAACGCACAATCAAAGGCAAGAGATGTTGGATTGGATGAAGCTCAAGAGGCGACGTAGCTACAGCAACTAGAGCGGGAAAAGCCTTTCTTATGAGTTTTTCCCGGATCTCATGGATGGAGGGATCAAAGTCGAGAAGAGAAGGACTTCGCTGACGCGGATGAGCAATAGAATTTCAATTCACAGGGTGAGTAGCGTTGACCAATCGACCGTCAGGGGGATGAGTGTCAAGGGATAGGGGCAAAAAAAGGAAAAAATCAGATGAGACAATGTCAGTATATCGGTTAGTATGCGCAGCGCATTGTCATCATCTCAACTAGCCTTAACAGGCGATAGCCAGTCTCAATCGAACATGTTCGACCTACACCTACTCTAATCCGTGATGCCCCGTCGACTTCCAACTTCTTCCCAAATCAAATGCAACTGATGAAAGAATCATTGAAGGTGCCGGTGGAATGAAAGGAAGAGGGAAGATTCATTCTTTCAAGAGGCAAAAGCCGGTCTCAGATGAGCTTTCCTAATGCCATCATGGTATGGTGGGAAACTGCTTTTGAATAGATCCACGACACGAAGCGGAAGAGCTCAATTTCAAAGCGGCTTCGGAGCTCAAGGAGAGGGATGGGGAAGCCCCAAGCGGAGCTAATCGAACAGACCTGACAGACTCTACTTCGCTGACTAGACTGAATAGCGCCAGAGTGAGACTTGAATTGACCTTCTCGCAAAGGAAAGAAGCGCTATGAACCTTCCCTATCTCATTATCTTAAGCAAAGATGCACAAGCTGTCTCTATTATACGTCACCGAAAAGACATCCCGCGGAACAACCAAAGAAAGCCATTTCTACTAGAGGTGCCTACGCGTATTGATAGAGGGGCGATCCTAGGTTCACCTAGACAAGAAGGTGGCAACGGGAAGCAACGCAAAAGCTCAATCCAACATACCTTGCAGACTCAAAAAACTGGATGAGGGTTGGGTGGAACAGCCTTTCGTCGAAGCAGTTCCCTGCCAATCGAAGACCTGAATGTAGCAGCTCCAACACTAGTAGAGGAGCGGGGACATCTCAAAGGAGCCTAGGGGCCTAAAATCGATAGTTTTGAAGGGAATTGCACAGGAATGCTGGACTCAGTCCAAGCACGAGAATGCCAATCAACTGTAATGGTAGCTCAACCAAGGACTCTGAAAGCACTTTTTCTAGCACTTGTGCCAACCAACCCAACAAAGCAAGCCCTTCTATTGGATACGAGATTGCAACCATAGCCATCTTGATTCGAATAGCTTAGGGAGAGCAAGCAAACGGAACTTCACATACCAAATTTATTGAGCGCTCCATCAAGCAGTTCTTTCCGGCTCCTGTATGAAATTTAGTGCTCGCCCGTCCAGCAATCAAACGGCTCCGCTGACTGTCTACCAAAAAAAAGGGATCTTTTCTGCTTGACGAAGACTCTTTGCCTTACTCGGGAAAGATCCCTTTTTTTGGTAGGTCGATCAATCAACGAAGGATCAGTTACGGGAGATACTATACTATACTTTTTTTATAAGGGAGGTCAGGCAGACGGGAAGAGAGACTGTTTTCAGGTAGCGAGACCAAGTTCTAAGTGAGTGGTCCGCTTTCAGCTTAAGAGCGAGTTAAGCAAAGTCTTGCTTCCAAAAAGAAGGGGTAGTTAGCTTTCATCCGAATAAGTGGTGTCAGATTGATTCGTCTTAGATGTCAATAGCCCACTGGAAGTCTAGTGTGGTTCCGCCTCGCAAGGAGAACAAGCGAGAGATTGAAGATCAACAGGGCTGAATCCAATAATAAAGTCGGAAATGAATAGGAAGAGAAAGAGCATGTGTGCTAAGCACAAGGTCACGTATTGGCTCAGGTGGGCTACAAAAGAGCCCCAAAGGAGTAAGAAAATCGGAAAAAAGGAAGAGTTTCACTCAATACTTTTGAGGGGCTAAGAAAATGATTTTTCATAATGACCGAGGACGTGAATCAATCTTCAACAACCACATGATCTCGGCACATCTTTAAAAAGAGGTTATAAACGATGGAGCGGGAATATGACTGAAAGATGGTATAGGGCCGAAAGACTAACTCCAAGCAAGCTTAGTCTGAGTTTGGGGAACTTCCCTTCTAGCCTTTCCCCGTGGAAGTACGATTGTCATTGGTGAAAGGATAGCAGTCAAGTCAAAAGAGAAGAGATCATTAACATCGACGCTTCCAAGATCAAACCTAAGAGAGTAGGGAGTTCGGTCAGATACTCGCAATGCAATGGATCAATCGCCCCCTACTGACAATTCCAACCAATATCTCTTGACTGATGACCGCCCACCATCCGATGAAGGAGAACGCGCGGGAATGGCGTCTCAAACTCAAAGAGCCTCGTTCGTTAACACGTTACTAGTCGTGGCTGGCAAGTGTATTGAGTATGGAAACACTTCTCACCCTGGATCTAATTGGTCAAGTAAAGCATATCTTCGACGTTTCTTCCTCTGTGGATTTCGCCTCTGTTTATGCCTCTTATGCCTTGTCGAAATCATTGGCTTTCTGCCCAACGCCACGGCGCCCGGGTATAAGTGAAGAGCATAGCGGAAGGCCAGCGCGGAGTCTAATTAACCATCTCTGTGTTTAACGGTTGGCATCCAACCACTCGAATCCAAGCTAGAGCTGCATGCGGAAAGAGCCCTACCCGAAAGTCTTCGTTCGCTCCTACTTGGATCAACGACTAACGGACCAGGAGAGGAGAGCAGCGAGGCAAGCAAGTCGGTAAGAGGGCTGTGGACAGATGAGAGCTATAACACCACTTGGTAGACAGACAGATAGAGATTCCCATACAGCTCTAAACGAAAAGCATTTTTTGTCATAGATGCACCTAAATGCTTACTTAAAATGACATAGGCACCGAGCAAAAACAAACAAAGATTGCACGTAGATAGCGTTAGTAAGCATACCGT
Organism: Annona squamosa; assembly: GCA_035584095.1. Classification (NCBI taxonomy): domain Eukaryota; kingdom Viridiplantae; phylum Streptophyta; class Magnoliopsida; order Magnoliales; family Annonaceae; genus Annona; species Annona squamosa. The sequence goes on along the minus strand of JAXCLR010000115.1, from coordinate 21,170 downwards.
CACCTACCGGGCAGGGTCTTAAAGACACGCTCTCGCTCGAGCAGATGCCATTCCTTCTCCAATTGATAAGCTGCGGCGCATTAACGACCCACCGGGCTCAGCGGTGTCGGTTTGGTTTTGGAATGAAGCGGGGCACGGGTAAAAACGGGTTCATCGCGGATAGCTTTCTAGGACAAAACAATTGGTCGGACAGAACCGGTTGTATCCATCTCTCGAAGTTTTAAAGTATATTTATCACTGGAGAGGCCAATAATTTTAACGGGTATAAACTCTGGAGAAAGAAGCAGTTCTCCCCTGCGCTAGCCTTTTCACGCCCACCAACGGTTTCTTCCACTTCCACTGGCTCCGCCAGAGAGTTCTACGTTGCTCACAAGGATCTACAATCGCCCACCCACTGCTCATGGTCGATCTCATAAATGAGAATAGCCTCCTCACCAAATTTATTTGCTTCCCACCAGTGGGAGAAAGATTAGAAAAGTCTCTGTGAGTCAACCTTTCTATCAGTCTCCTTCTTTTTACTGTGAGAAATCCTGGGGCCAGTGACAATTATCCTATTTGCTTTCCATCTTTTGATGGAGCAAGCACTTTTTGAAATGATAATTCTATAATCGCCGAAGAAAGCGAGCCCTCTTTTCTAGCCTATCTATGAAGTATTCCCAGCTATCCAATTGCTGCAAGGGAAAATCCATCAGTTTGAAATCATTATATGAGTTAAGCAAGTGACTTTGCAAGCCGTCGAAAGCTCTTTCTTAACAAGGGGGATCCATCAATAAAGGGCAAAAGCCCAGTCTCTTATCAAGTCAAAAGAGTAAATTCAAGTCGGGTTCTTGTCGGGGTAGTCCGCTCTACCTTTGGCTCGAGATAAGGTTTCTCAATCATCAAGTATCTGTGGTGTACTTTTTATGCCAGTGTGTCATGCATCAGGAGTTAATAGTCTCAGAGTCTCAGTGAGACTCCGAGGGGCGGGGTATCGAAGATACTCTTCCTTACCTCACCATATTAATCCTGAGTATAATCGCCACTGGTTTCGCCACATTATTGTGGCGTACTCGCCTGGTGGTATAATACCTTTACCATTTGAGTTGCGGTTAGGTTTTCCAAATGGAATCTTAATGAAAAATTCTCATATGGGGCCAACTCTTAATGGATTGATTTGTGTTCAATCTGTTAAGGCAGAGGGGCACTGAAAATAGCGGTTCTTTCTTTGCCGCTTGGTGAAAACCCTTGCGCATGCCTCAGACCTCCGCTCTCTTCGACGTGACTGTCTTGCCTAACCATTGAGAAGACTTTCACCAGAGTTTACACTGAACCACATCGATCTCGTTACGGACCCCTCTTCCATTACCTTTAAAAGACGTAATTGTTTATGGTTGTTGGCCAGCAGACCATCATAGGGTATAGCGCCCAAAAAGCAGAGCAGACCCCTACTTTAAGTCAGTGTGAGAGGAAGGACTTCAGTTAGGAAGCCCTCGTTGTTCTTAGTGTAGGAAGAAGTTCTTTATTGCCTGCTCCCTTTCACCTTCAGGCTTTCCCGGGGCGTCTGAGAGAGTTGCCTCTCCTGCAGCGGCTAACATCTCGCCAGCGAGGGATGATCCTCATCCAGAAGAGTCTAACGGGACTGAAGTCTTAGGATCCCCTGATTCTCCCATGGCGGATGTGACTTTCCTGGAGGGACCTATCGATGAGCTTACGAGCAGTCTCCCTGCTGCAGATAGTATTCATCCTGAGGAGCCGATCACTGAGGCACAGCCAGAGCCTCAGCCAGGAGAGCCAGCTGATATTGGGCCAGCAGGACCGATGGAGGAGGTACCGGTCTATGCAGATGCGCCTCCTTCCACCACCCAGCCAGAGTTTCCTTCCGTAGAGCGGGCTAGTATAGAGCAAGCATAACCGATGGAGGAGGTACCTGCTCATGAGGATGCTCCTCCTTCTACTGTGCAGTCATATATTGAGGATGGTAATAGTTTTGATCCTTCATTGGCTTTGGGGCCATTAATTGAAGTCGTAAGCCCGCTAGATGCGATCTCTCCTGAGTACTGTCCCGCTTCACCGGAGCATACTTCGGGGACTCCGGGATCACGGACTCCATCGCCTCAATACCATCCGGGGTCGCCAGAGTACTGTCCGGGCGAAGCACCCTATTATCCGGATTAGACTGCTGATGATGATGTTTCGGCTCATGCAGCTCCTGAGCCCGAACCTGAGCCGGAGCCTGAACCGACTTCAGCTCCACCCGAAGCCCCTCCTCGCACTTCTCGCTTCGACGAGTGCCTCAAAGAAGACAGCCCCTACACCGCGGAAGGGGTCTATGCAGACAGAGGAGCCTGATGTGACTCCCCAGCCAGCTGATAAACTCGACGCGCGCGCAACGGCTTTTCAGCTCCTCAATGTATAACCGGAATTGGTAGGTTAGACATTTGAATAGCACTTATCCTCTCCATTTAGTAATGGAGTTCTTTCGCTTTCAGTCGAGTGGTAAAGTTCCACTCATTCCCTCCCCGAATCCATCTGCACCCAGCCAAAAGATGAGAGAGAAGGGGGTCCCTGCCCCACTATCCAAGTGAGCTCCCCCGTACATGAAGATCCACCCGGCAGTGGATTTGCTTTCATCCAAATCTCTTCCCTAATCCGCATCGCTATATCCTTCTAGTAGAAGACTTGATCTTCCATACACCAGATCAAGATCAATGCGCGAGAGACTTCATTATCCTTAGCGATGCATTCCAATGCTCCAAACCGGGGTGACTAGTCAATCTACTAGTCACACTTACGGCATAAGCGATGTCCGGGCGAGTGCACGTCATTGCATACATTAGGCTTCCAACCACAAAGGCATCTTCGACTCTATCCCTGATGCCTTTGGCTTTGGTTACCTACTGGACGCGCGCGCCGGGGAGGTTACCACCAAACGCAAGGGAGGACAAAAGAGGGAGCGGAGCACAAAGCCAGCCCTGGGAAAGTCGCACGGAACCCAGGCCCTATTTCACGAGGTTGAACTGACGTAGACAGATTTTGAGTGACCCCACTTTTAGTTACCTTTCTTCTACTAGCTAGTAGTACGATCAACTAAAAACCATCGAAAGACCCGCTTCCATCGATTCTTCAAGACCTATGCACTTCTTCCTCCGTCCCGGCCGTTGCCGAGCAAGTCTTCTTCGCCACCCCTTCTACTGGTCGGACCCTCACTCCATGAACACTAGGCGAGGCTTTTATTCGAAATAGCAGCCTCTGCCTACTAATCCTTGCTTTCTCTGCCGGATCTGGTGAGGATAGGCAAAGGATCTAGCCCTCCCCCTTGCTTCTGATGTTTGATTTTGTCCTGCTGACAAACAGTTTGGACATGACTTTCCACGTCTTCTTTCATCTGAGGCCAATAAAATCTTGCGCCAAGCAACGCCATTGTTCGGTGCTGACCGGGATGTCCAGCCCAGCGAGTGTCGTGACACTCCTTCAACAAGTCCCTACGTATGTTATCCCACCAAAGGACGAAAGGCTTCTTCCCCTTGGTGTAGAGCAGACCATCCTTTTCCCAAAAGCGACGTTTTTCTTCCTTTACAGTTTGACGTAGGCTCCTAGCTACTGCGTCATATTGTAGAACCCCCTTGATCCTATCAGAAAGGGCGCTCCTAAACTGGCTCACAGCAGTTATCTCCTGTAGCTTCGACGCTCA
>JAXCLR010000115.1:0-7500 GCA_035584095.1 Annona squamosa | reverse complement strand
CATGCTTTCGGGTATCTGTAAAGTTCCGGCGCTCGCGTATAGGGTGACCCTTCGCTTATTAGCGGTGGGAAGTGAAACGCACGAGGCTAGCGCTCGGGTTCCGGAAACTGCGGATATCTCATGTAGCATGACAAGACGGCTCTGGTCGGGCGGCGTCGGGGATAGCCCGCGCCCGGGTCGCTCGTAGACGGTTGCCGTCCAGGCAGCCAGCTGCTCGCTGACCGACCGACGTGGCTCGGTAGGAAAAAACGGGATAGATGCCCCTCCTATACGTAGGGTGCAGAATTCGGCTGGTTTTCTTACAGCTCGAGGAGAGTTGTCACTCCGTTTTTCCATCATTTCCGGAATTGGCTCAGCTCACTCCTGAGCCGCACGTCGAAAGCAAGGAAGCTGCGCTCGGGCTGCCCGACTAGGGCATCCCGACGCTTACTACTCTCGAAAAGATCGAAGAACAGAAAGTGAAACTTCAATGATTCGTCCGTAAGACGACCCGTCGAAAAGCCGGTTTCTCCGCATTCTACTGGTAGGATAGAAGCTAAATGATCTATCCGGTACACACACTAGAGAAATGTTGCACTAAGGGCGCAGAGAGAGTCTTTAGGAGTCACGGCGCGGAGGGAGCGCTTCGCGAAACGTCGATCTGCCAAATCAGGAAACGAGGGAAATCGGAATCAAAAGAAAGAGGTCGATCTTTTTTTCGTCGAAAAAGATTTCTTTGATATTGAAAATAGATGGACAGTCATGCGTAATATCAATTTCGAGGCGGCTTCCAATTGCTCGGAAATTCTCAGCTATATGGGGGGCTTGGATGGTGAGCAAAAACAATTGATCAAGAAGTTGGTCAACTTTCGCATGATCGATGGTAAAAGAACGAGAGTTCGTGCTATTGTTTATCAAACTTTTCATCGCCCAGCTCGAACTGAACGCGATGTAATCAAACTTATGGTTGACGCCGTCGAGAATATAAAGCCCATATGCGAAGTGGAAAAAGTAGGAGTCGCAGGTACTATTTATGATGTCCCTGGGATTGTAGCCAGGGATCGTCAACAAACCTTAGCTATTCGTTGGATGCTTGGAGCAGCTTTCAAACGACGTATAAGCTACGGGAAAAGCAGCTTAGAGAAATGTTCATTTGCTGAGATACTGGATGCTTACCGAAAGAGGGGAATTGCACGTCAGAAAAGGCAGATTCTTCATGGACTGGCTTCCACCAATCGAAGTTTCGCGCATTTCAGATGGTGGTAAAGTGAGACCACATAAAGAGCTCTTCCGAATGGTTGATATGCCGATCGGGGTCGATTTTCAAAGTGAAACGGGTGCAAAAGATCAAAAGGTTCGGAGTGAGTTGGAATCCCATTCTCACTTTGGGTTTTGTCATACCCGATTCGGTAATAGATTCCCGAATACCAAACTGAACGAAAATGCCGGGTCGTCTCAAATCCGGAGCGATGGTCTGACTGACTAAGGCGATAGAGGCATCGATTCCTAGAAGGGATAAAGAAAAGAGAGGGAGACAACCCATTTATGATTCCAGCCGAGAAGACAAGACCAGGAAGGATAAAGAATGTCATATATCTCAGGAGCTAGATCAGTTCACGATAAACAAGTGAGAATTGCCTCAACAAAAATAGATGGAATTGGACCTAAAAAAGCCATTCAGGTTCGTAATCGATTAGGTATCAGTGGGAACATCAAGATGAATGAGTTAACTAAGTATCAGATCGACCAAATTGAACAAATGATAGGTCAAGATCATGTTGTTCATAGGGAATTGAAGAGGGGAGAACGAGCAGACATCGAACGATTAATTTCTATTTCTCGTTATCGTGGAATTCGTCATCAAGATGGATCGCCCTTACGCGGTCAACGAACTCATACTAATGCAAGGACTTTTCGCAAGCAAATTCGGAAATGAAAGAAGGCTACCGAAAGCCCTTGGTACTTATCTGATCAATCACACTGATAGCTTCAATAGTTCACTAGAAATTTCATAAGAGAAGAAAGATCATAACGTAGAAAGTCTGGCTGACTATCTCCTCCATCTAATAAGTCAGATGATTAGTAGTAGCCTAAGCGCGTCGAAGCTTAAATCATGCTACTTCCACGATATGCTTAACACATGCAAGTCGAACGAAGTTCCCTCGGCGTCGAGAGAGATTTGAGATTCCGTAAGTCACTCAGTGCATGGCTTGGCAGAATAAAATGAAATTTGCATGTATATCATGTAATAGATCGACTTGATCGCGCGAGCAAGAACGCGCATTCAAGTCGAAATTAAGGGGAGGACGACGTACCATGATACGAAATATCCTATTTCGATTGGTGATCTGTATCACACCTTATATGGTGGGGCATCTGATACTCTCTGGAGGGAGTGTCGTGATCGCTGGTCATCATCTCGTTCTTTTTGCAATATTTCTATTTTTCTTTCTCTTTTGTGTGAAACAAAAGAAAAAGGACGGCAAGAGACTTTATATTATGTATCTATCGATTTTCTTTCTTATCTCATTATTTGCGTATTTTCTCCGCACCCATCTACTTTTATGGGTTTCGAGTTTTATGATTTTCCATTTGGCAGCTCATGAGCTCGAAAATGCTAATAGCGCTGTATACGTAGATACGCAGATGGATCTTCGCGAAGAAGAACGTCTCGAGCGGGAGCGCTTAAATCAGCTCTTTAACCGCGAAATGGATCTCTTATCCAAAGAAGTTTTTGCGCGCCTCGCAGAGCGCGGAATACCTATCGAAGATAGGGAAGATTTCGAGCAAGCGCTCGACGCGGTTATGAGCCGCGGTCCAGAGCTGGACCGCGAATTGGATTCCGGCTCTGTCCGTCGGGTCCGAGACAGCATCGTCTCTGGCCACGAAGATCCGGTGTTCTGGGCCCGATTGCGGGCAGAGATCGAAGCCAAAGCTGAGCAGCGCAGGCAATCTCCCTATTGGAGACGGATGCACCAGTAATTCGGCACCGAAAGGCCCCTCAATGTAAATGGCGGCGGAGGTTGGTTGAAGATGATGTTACGCGGCGTTCAGAACCAGCCTTGAAGTGAATGAATTTGAAGGATGGAAATGAGACGACTCTTTCTTGAACTATTTCATAAACAGATCTTCCCCTCCACACCAATCACGAGTTTTTATCCATTCCTCTCGTATATCGTCGTCACGCCCTTAATGATAGGTCTTGAAAAACACTTTTCATGTCATTCCCATTTAGGTCCGATTCGGATCCCTCCGTTGTTTCCTTCTCCTCCCGAACCTTTTCCTCGAAATGAGAAAGAAGATGGTACACTCGAATTGTATTATTTAAGTGCTTTTTGCTTGCCAAAGATCCTACTTCTACAATTGGTAGGTCACCGGGTTATTCAAATAAGTCGTGTTTTCCGTGGTTTTCCCATGTTACAACTTTCGTACCAATTCGATCGATCCGGAATAGATCGGTTAAACATTCCATTAGGGAGCCCGGTCTTGACTCTTCTGTGTGGTATTCATTCTCGTTCGGCTCTTGGAATCACATCCAGCAGTGGTTGGAACAGCTTGCAAAATTCAACAACTTCACCCACTTCATTGCCCCCAACCGTTTCCCGTACCTCTATTGAAACAGAATGGTTTCATGTTCCTTCATCGATTGGTTATTCCTCTCCGTTCGTATCTCCTTCTCCAATTTCGGTCTCGATTAGTTCAATCGATTGAATGGCCAAGTCATGAAAAAGCCGCGATTCGATTGTTTTCCAAGAATGTGGAGCCGACTCACAAACATTCTTTGTTCTTAATGGCCGGCCCATTAAGTCGTTTTGCATGAAAAAGGTGTAGTCTCTCTTCTCATTCATACAAGAAAAAAGAAAGAGAAGACGACGACGAGGCCCCCATATCATCTATTCTATGATGAATGGGGGGAAAGAAGAGTGGGTATGTGGGCTTCTTTCACGACAGTTGCAGTAGAGAGAGAGATATTATGAGTTTCAGGCCAAGCGCGGATGTTAGGTCGCGTAGGTACGGTTTGAGAGAACACGATTCAATCCGCCGTTCGTTGCTTTGACATGACAAAAGGGAACAGCTACAAAGCCTTTTTGGACCATGTCTCTCGAGAAAAGGAAGGACTGCAGCGGGAGTACTTCTTCGGAGGAATATATATAGAAGGTCAATCGCCTATTTCATACCCTTCCCCCTCGAGTCGAGTAGCCTCGAATAGCCCGAACCCACTCCCCTACCTCTTCCAGAGAGAGCCTTCTCTTCCGGTGACTAATGGAGAGGATGATCAGTAACAGGAACCTGCGAGTGAAGTGCATAATGTCACGAGAGAGTCACGAGTCACAGGTCCGCGAGTCCTTTTTACAAGTCAGAATAGGTTGTATGAACCGGAACAGGAATAAGAATAAAAGGAACAACAGGCAATGCAATTGTCACTCTCCCCTCGCTCCACTAGCTAGGTAACTACTAAGGTAGTGTTAACTAAAGGCATACGCCACTGGATCCCTTCGCTCAACTAGATGAGATGATGTCCAGCTAAAAGATCCCCTCCTTCTTCTTAGGAAAGGAAGCAAGTCAGCCTTGAAGTCCGCCTCTAAGTCCGCTTCAAAGTCAGCTAAGCTTCCTCGTCGAGAGGGAAAGAGCCCAGATCACCAGCTAATGCCCCTAAAAGACCGCTCAGAAAGAAAGAAAGAACCTAGCGACTGATAGGGTAGATTCAAAGCCTAGCAAGGAACCGGAGCTAGCGTAGTTCAAAGCAGTTGCGGTTGCGGGCTATCGAGGAAGCTTTCCTGCGAGTGAAACTAAGTCAGCAGCGATCGAAAGATTCTATTTGTTGTCGAGGCGGGCGTAGAAGAGAAGAGGGAGATTTGTTGTTTACACGAAAAGAAGGGCTTTGAAGCATCTGCCCTTGCTTTAGCTGGGCGAGTCTTTCAAGCAGTTGATTAGGTTTCCTTTCCGAGGGCTGATTTTTTAGTTGAGAGTTCTGCTTCTGTTGACTCCGCTGTCAGGCCAGGCCCTTCAGTAAAGTTTGAAACAAGCCACGGGGGAAGCGTAAAAGCCGAAGCTCGAGTTAGCTCGCGTCGAGTAGCCGCCAATGAAAGCACTATAGCCCAAAGAAAAAGGCTGCAGGTCCTGTGCGGAACGCTCATAGTAGCACAGAGCCAGTTCCTGTCAGGCGGTCAAAGAGACTGGCCCCTCAGGAACCTGCGCGCGCAGCAGGGCCTTCTAAGAAACAAAAAAGTTCCATTGGAGAAACCCCCACAATCCAAGAGCTGTCTTCAGATGAAGAGAGTTCTCCTGTCTCAGCCAGAGATGTTCGGCCTGAGACACAAAGAAGGTCACCGCCCTCGTCATCCCCGCGCCATCTCCCATCCATCGTACGGAAGCAGAAGAAGAAGAGGAAGAGGAAAGAGCAGAGGCTCAAATACCAAAGGGACCATCAGGTCCTTCATTGCCTGATGAAGGCGGGGAAGATGAAGAAGATGAGATTCCCCTGTCTTCGCTCCTCTCCTATACCAGTCGAGTGGCTTACGCTCCTGTTGAAGAAAGCTGCCGAGAGAGGCTCTGCGGACAGAATCCAGGAGGCTCGTGGCATTCGACGAAGAAGCCTGATAAACCTTCCCAGCAACACAAGAGAGGGTGGAACCGACAGTTCTGCCACCTTCAGAGCAAAGCGTCCAACCAGAGGAAGCTCCTCGGGTTGTTCAAGAAGAAAGGGAAGATGAAGACTTAAGACTTAGACTTAGACTTAAGAGATGAAGATTAAGAGATTTAAGTCTGACTTAAGGTTAAGATGAAGATGAAGATTGATTTCGCTCGATCCCATCGCGCATGAAGCGAAGGTCAGTTATACCGGTTAGCACAGATGGTCCTCTCAAGCTCAAGGTGAAGCAAAGTACCATCGTGCACACTCATCAAACCAATGCTGCCAAAAAGACGGTGAGTTCGAAGCCACTTCCTATATCCGATATCCGAAGAGATGGAATTGTGAAGAACCTTACGAAGATGATGATTCGTGTCCAAAACCGGTCGAGATCTCGGCACAGTCAATGGCATAAACCTAAAATAGAGTTTGGCCGTCAGGCAGCTTTCTTCTATTTTGCTTGGTAAAATGGAGTGACAATCCAATGCAGAGCAGAGTCAAGTAGACTGTAGACTGGATTCACCCACTTGTAAACCTGTTTTATATTATATATTAAGTACTCCTCTGATTTCTCAATCAATAAAGGATGTTTCGTGTTATTCACAGTAGTGTATTAAATAGGAGAATGATAGGTTTGACTATTTCATACTAGAGATTAGATCTGATTCGGGGATATCAATAAATACATAAATGTGCCTCTGACGCATCCGAACAGCCTATCGCTTTAGAGCACCGGTACCCGATTCTTGCAAAGAGCGATAGGCACCCAACTATCTCATTAGCGAATGCCCGACGTTGCTGATTCATGTGCAGCGACTTATGATTTCATTGCGGAAGGATCCCATCTCATAAGGAAAGCCGCCCTAGCTTGGTTGCGGGGGAGAAGGACTAAGGATCAGTATAATGGGACCTAGAGGAGATAGAAGCTGTAGTTAGTGAGTTGCCAGCCCTCGGGCTGAACTGCTGACTCTAAAAATGACTTATGAAGTGAAGAGTAGCCTAGCAATGCTCAAAGATCTCGCCTAGCGGGAGGGATTGCTGCTATATTCTATACCAACGCATTCTCTCCATCAAATAAGGAAAGTCGAATCGCAAGGGTACGAAACATAGCTATGAAACCACCCAAGCCAATATCGCTGGCAGGTAAGTCAAAACTACCTCTTCAACTTCCTTTTCTATATCCTATTCTTCTTTCTTTTTCTGTTCACCTGAGCTAATTCTTTACTTGCTTTCGAGCTAACCTTACATGGAGCTACCTGCCAACAAGAGTTCTCATTCACGGCTAACTAAGCATTCGTTCGGAGTTGACAAGGGAGAGGGCGTACTTTGTTATGATGGATAGGCTGGCTGCACTCCCTTTGAGGTAAGAACAGTGAATTTTGATTCAATTGTTCGAGGAGCAGGTCAAATAGTATAGGGGCCTCTGATGGACTCAAACTCTAGGTGAAGGTGCATGAGGAACTGAAATAGACGTTGCTGATCTCGGGCCTTCCGCTGCTTCTTGGCGCAGCCACAGGCAGAATATGTATAACATAACTCCTCCTCCATGGAGGAGTGCCAATGGTCCTCATTATTTTGTAAAACTCCAGTCTCGGCCGATTCTCTCGATGCGCAGTAGAGAGCTCCTGGAACACCGAATAAGCAATGGCAAGGCTGGTCTTGGGAGAAGAACCCGACTCGGTATTGTGAAAAAAAAAAAGAGAGGAAGCAGAACCAAGTCAAGATGATACGGATCAACCCCTTCTTCTTGAGACAAAGATCTTACCATTTCCGAAGGAACTGGAGCTACATCTCTTTTCAATTTCCATTCACGAGTTCTTATGTGTTTCCACGCCCTTTTGAGACCTCAAAAAATGGACAAATTCCTTTTCTTAGGAACACATACAAGA
>JAXCLR010000114.1:15654-39721 GCA_035584095.1 Annona squamosa | reverse complement strand
ATATTCCAAAAATCGTAACGAATATTGATCCAATTGCAAATGATTCACACAATTGCAATGAGTTCATTGCTATTGTATTGACCAATTACAACAAAATCAATTTTGTTACAAAAATTAGGAAAATACCAAAAAATTGGAATGAGTGCTTACATGACCATAATATGAATGAATATATGAATTTTGAAAATTTTGGTGCTTGAATTATTTTCCTGAAATGATGTTTGTTTAGTTTTATATTTGAGTATTTTATTATTATACTACATATTGAGTTGGCTCGGATTTTCATTTTCTTATGTTGATATTTTAGATGACAAGATGGAGGTAGGAGCCCAAAGTAAGGTTAGTGGTCAAATAGAAGCGAGGAGAGATCACCATACATCATGTTATATATGAATTATTAACTTAATTAGCAAGAAAGATCAAGTTTAAAAATTATTACCTGAATGAGTTATCTATTGAGGACTTCTTGTAAAGCTTATTTTATGATGGAGTTGATATGTGGTTGTTTATATAGATGAATTGGCAAAGAGTTGGATAAATTTATTTTGTTTAACTTTTTTTTTTTGAAAAGAAACTATTTGTATATACCAAAAAACTATCAAGAGCACAAAAAGTCCACCCTCTGGATTTACAAGAAATCTTCGTGGATTTTCCCACCATGTCATCTTTTCTAACCTATTCTTAGTAACAAAATCTGTTGTCAAGTGAGCACATCTATTTCCCATCTTCAAAACATGCTGCACTTTTTCCATAGTGAAACTAACCATCAACCGCTTAACCTGCTGAATCAGTACAACCATAGATGAAAGGATCATGTTTTCCTCATTTGCATAGTTTACTATGATTAAGGAGTTACATTCAACAATCACGTAGCGTTTATATTTTCATGTAAGTATTATAATGGATAGTATGATGTGAGAATGCTTGCATAATGTGATTCCATCTAATCCCTCAGCCTTAAGATTCTGGGGAGATACTGCTAGATTTTCAATAAAATTTAAAGACCATTGGCTAAGTGTAGAGGTTATCCACTAAAATGTTACTGTAGCATCCACCATGAGCGCTACGATGAGTTTGGAAAGGTTTCCCAGGCCTTGAAAATTTGGGTTATGTTGGACAGCAACATGGGCTTAGATTTTCTGCATTCACATGGGGTAAAACGCGTTAGGCTTCACGTTTTTTAGAAAGGTTAGCGTACAAGCGTTTTGTCGTGAGTTCGGCAGCATAACGGCTAAGACGGGGCTTTCCATACATGGGTCAAGTAACAAATCCAGTAACATAACGACAGCGTATTACACTAGGATCCGTGGACCCTCGTGTGCCCGCTTTGTCGGGGAGTTAACTCAAACACGTACTCAAAATAAAGAAATTGGAGTCGCCATTGATCTTTAAAGGGAGATTAGCCCCTGTTTAGTGAAATAAGGCACTAGTCGTACAGAATTCGGGTTCCGGCCTTCGGTTTGAAGCAAATATGACAAAATCTGCTAACCCGAGGCAGTTTACATGGGCGTGAAAAAGAGAAAAATGAAAATATTTGAGAGAATGGGAGAGATGGAAAAGGGGGCATGGAAGAGAAGCTTGGAGCTCGTAGAGCAGAAAAAGTGGGACGTCAGGGCCTTGCTGCAGACTCCTATCTTCCCCTCTGGGATGCCTCGCTTTAAGTGTCTTGAGTGAGGGGGGTGCTCCTTTTATCGATGTAGGAGTGGGCTTTAGGCCACTTGAGCTTGAGGTGGGATCATGGGCTTTGGGCCACTTGAAGGGTTGGACTTGGTCCATGGGTTTAAGCTTGGAGTGAGAGCATGGGTCTTGGGCCACTTGTGGTGTTGGACTTAGTCCATGAGCTTGAGCTTGGCGGGCTCCTTCCATAGTGGGCTAGAACTTAGTGGGCTAGAGCTTGGCTAAGCCCATTGTTTTGGATGGGCCATTGTAGAGGCCTAAAATTGTAGAGAAACCTACTTCTAAGGCTTGGTGGGCTGCTTTGTGGATCCCGTTGAAGTGGCCTGTCGGAGCTTCGCTCTTGTGGGCCTGGTCTGGTTTGTTGAAAAGTCTGCTTCAAGGCTTAGTGGAGCTTCGCTCCCATGGGATGAGTTCGGAAGGGCCTATTTAGCTTGCTTGGACTTCTTTTTGTCTTGAATTTGCATGGGCTTGAAATTTATTTCACTTGTCCATCTTCGGGCCCAAGAGTGGGGTGTCAACAGTTGCCCCCCTTTGCCAGAGGCGTCTTAATGGTGAATGGCAAAGTGTCGGACACCCCTTTTAGCATTGACCTAAACACTCTCTCTTTTTTTCTCTCTTTTTTTTGTTTTTGTTTTTGTTTTTTTAGGTCACTTTGTAATTTCTGCAAACTCACGAAGTTTCTTCTGGGAGAGTGGTCCTTTATGAAAATTTGTGGATTTGCGGGCTTGTTTCGTACTAGTCTTGAATCCGGGTGATTTCGCAATTTTTGGAGATGATGGGGAGCTTTTTGCCATTTTACCAAATTTAGGGTCTCCAATGGGGGCCCTATTCTCCTGTTTTCTCTTTTCTCCTTTCTCGCTGGTTGTCGTCACTGCTCAAGCCGTCTCCTTCTCCCTCCCCTCCGGCTGCTGCTGTCTTTCGATTCACCTCCTTTCCCGTTCGCCGGTGAGGTTTCCCTCAGGTCAAGCCGTTGTCGCTGCTACTGTTGCCACTTGCATCGCTGTCACTTAACATCACTGCAGCTTGGGCTGCAATTCTCTTTTGCTGCGCCAGCCGTGATTGCTACTATCGGGCTCACCTATTTCTGGTCGCTATCACCGGTTGCTGCCGGTTGCTGACAGTTGCTGCCACCGCCGTTTTGGTTGGGATTTCTGCCCTATTTTCAGTGTTCTTCCCTGCTTTGTTCCCAACGATGGTTGGGGTCGCCGCTTGTTTATGGCTAGTTTTCAGTCGTTTTCTTTTGCGCCACCCGTGTTTGTTGCCATCAGGCTAGCCTATTCCTAGTCACCGTTACTATCGCTGCCTTGGTGACATTTGGGCTGCGCTGTTGAGGGTGGGCTTTGTCGGCTGTTGCCGTTTCCTTCTTAGTCACCAATTGTTGTTGCAACCATTGCTACGACTGCCGTGCCACCTCCGTGCCGCTGATATCTCCGAATTCGGCCGTCGTTGACTGTTTAGGATGGGTAGTTACTGCTATCTTCTCTGTTTCTAACACCACGCTGCTCCTGCTACCGCCGATTATCGCAGCTAGTGTTTTCTCCTCCATCCTCAGGCATTGTTGGGTTCTGGTAAGTTCATTTTTTCTGTCGACGGTGGGTGCTGTCATCGCTAGTCGCCGCCACCGTCGCTGCTGCTATTTGTTTTCTTCTCCGGCGGCGGTTGGGTTGGCCGCCTACTGCTACAGTAATTTTTTTTTGATCTTATGCTTGTTCTTTGCAGTTTGCCTGTACCAAGGATTTGGCTTCTAATTTGTTGACCTACTATTGCTAGGATTTCTGAAATGTTTGCAGCGGGCTTGCTTTATACAGGTATCTCTCTTTTCTATTTGTTAATTGCTTTCCTTTCCGCCTGTGCTTCCTTGCATTACCGTTTGTGAAAGAAGAATCTCTCGGAATTTATTAATTGCTTTCCTGTACTTGTATTATTTGGAAAGAATGCCTTGGGTTGCTTTGAATTTAGGAGAGATTGTTTAGCGGATCCTTTCCCACTATATTTGTGTCGGTCTTCTTTTCTGCTTCGTCTTTGGTGACGGTTGCTGCATCATGGGGTTTCGGAGGTGCACAGATAGAAGAAAATGGAGGGATTTTGAGATATCTTATTCTTCCCATTGTGGTCATGTTTGTAATTGTTGCGCTAGTGACTGGAGCAGCCATCTTAGATGCAATTGCTTTGGCATTGGAGTTGCTCCGTCCTTTCTCCTTTTCCTTGTTTGATCAAGCTTCCGTTTTGTGATGCTTGGGAGACTTATTGATGAAACGCCACGGGTCGGTGCTTGGTCGTTGGTTTTGGTTGTTTTTCTTGTCTTTGTCAGACCTTGCGGTGCGGCTGACCATTGTTTGTTTTGCAGGTACTCCCTTGTATGTTATCATTCCTCTTTTGCTTGTCGGTTGTTATGCGCTATTTGCAAGTTGCCGGTATTTTGTATGGCCTTTCCTTGATGATGAGTGGGTGGGAAGCCTTGATTTCTGTTGCCAATTGTAGAGTATGAAGATGCCTTAGGATTATCTCTCAAGTGACCCTTTTGTCGTGGTGACTCTTGTCCTCTCCTTCCTTTTTAGGAATCCGTTGAGGGTGGTTTTTGCCCTTTTGTGGTGCTTCCTCTGTCACGCTTTGTGATGGAGTCCGTAACTTGAATAAGGAAAAGGGGTAGCCCCTTCTTATCTTCCCCCTTTTTTCTTCTTTGTGCCTTTGCGTGTGACCGCCACCTTTTCGTCTTTTGAGTTAAAGCATTTTGCAAACTTATTTTTTTTGCTCGATATGGTTACCATGATGACTTTTCTCTTTTTGCCAAATTGCTCATGCTTGAATGAGTAGCTATCTTCTTTTGTAGTGTGTGATAGCTTCATGGTTGTCCCCATGCTTGGTGGATGCGTGATCCGATTGTTATTGCCATGGCAGGAGAGTCTACTAGCTGCTTCTTGCTTTCTGACGGGGTCCGCGTAGCTTGGTATTTTGTGGAGCAAGCTTCGGTTTCCATAGAGGAGCTCCACCAATGCCAGGATGGATGGGGGTTGGAGCATTTTGAACTGCCTGATGGAGGATACGATCGATGGTATTTGGTATATGGGTGCCATGTTCCGACTCCTGATCTTATCTCAGACGGTCGTCATGAAGCTTCGGGTGGCGACGTCCTTGCTCGAGCTAGGGCTGCCAGTGGGATGCCTTGAAGACACTTCTTCATCTTTTTTCCTTTCTGGCCAACTTGAATTTTTGTAAATCTTGAATGCTCGTATGCCCCATTTTTTAGATGTAAAGCCGTATAAATACCGGCTCATTTTTTGGATGACTTTCTTGTCTTGTAGTTTGGATGGCCTATGTGATATGTTGCTTTTGCAAGGCATTGATCTTGTGAAATTCTTCTTCTTGACGTTCCTTGTAATGCTTTGATCATCTGTAGGTTGTAGGCCATTGAAAATTCTGCATAGGGGTGCTGTGAAAATTTTTATTTATATGGACCTAAAAACTTTCTAGGTTGATCGGCGTTCTTCTTCATTTTCGCGATCTACGATCAGAAATACCCATTTCGCACATCTGTCCGTATTTCTCCCATTTTCACGTGATTTTTCGTCCATGTGAGCCGAAGTCTTCCTACCATGCATCTTTTGCAATTGTCCTTCACTCCAAATGGGTTGCTACAATGCGTTTTCAGGGATTTCCCCTTTTTGCTCATTGACTTCTTCCCAGACGTCTTCTCTCTCATGGTATCATGGAATGTCAGTCGGGTTGGGTATGGAAGCAATCATTTGACCCGGATTTATTGCTGCTCGAAATCTCCATGCCTTTACTCCTTTTGATGAGCTGCTTTCAGCGCACTATCCATGATTTGCTTGTTTGTCTTTTCTTAGATTGTCTTCTCTCTCATTGGATCACCCAAAACGTCCGTCAGCTTGAATATGGAAGCATCTTTCAGATCCGGGTTCTGTTGCTATGGAGGCATGGGTTTTCCATTAATGGCTTCCGTCCTTCTCATTGCCTCACATCCGATCTCCTTCTCATTTCCTTTAGATTTTCCATTGCGGATCATTTCGTAGAAGGGCCGGCAACCATGTTATTCTATCTCCGTTTCAGCAAGTAGGTGGTTATTTCACCTCTTATTTAAGCCGCTTTTAATGGTGTTTCATGGCTGCATTTTCTGATATGCTTATGTTGTATTGCTTGTTCCATGTTTGCCATTGTTTTCCATTTCTGTGGAGCTCCTGTTGCTGCATTTGCTATCTTCCCGCTTTATGGCTAATCTTGATAGTAATGGAGGTGATTTATCACCTGTTAATGGGAGTACAGCTTTGTCGGGCGAGGACTTCAAATCACATGGCTTTGGAGTCGGTAGCCATATCTACTGTGATAGCCAAGGAGACTAGTGATCGTTGTGGCTAAGTGAGCTAACTTGTCGTGGGTATGCGTCCTCGGGGCTTGCCGCGAATGATGCCATATCTATTGAGACTCTCTTCACAGTTGCGACGGATTTACTGGGATGTGCAAAGCCTTCCGTACATGGCTAGGAGCATTGGCTTCTTTGAGTTCATATCCATCCGACGCCTTGGCCATCATGGGGCATGCTAGATCATCATGAAGCCGTCTTGGAGCACCTCAACCCTCTTCTGAATGCTAGGCGATAACGTCATTGCTATGTGCAGCCCTTTGTTCCTTTTCTTCTGTGGACGTTGGAGGAGCGGGGTGAGCGAATTGTATAGATATTTGCTGTTGTTTTCATATGTATCGCTCTCTCCTTCTTTGGGATTCTTTTTGGGAAACCATGTACTTTGAGAGATCTTTCTTCTTGGGCCATGATGTATCTTGGGAATGAATGAAATGGAATGCCTTTTTTTCTGCCATATCTTGATGTTTCTTCTCTTTGCTTTGAATCCGAGCTCTACGAGCTTCAAGAGATCTTCCGCTTTCTGTGAACAATACCACTGCACTTCCTGGCGAATCTGGGTCTTAGATGTTGAGCCATTGAGTTGCATCCATCTTTGTAGGATTCATCAATCTTTCACTAATGCTTGCACTTTTTCTTTGAATGGATCAAGAATTGGTTTGGGGTGAGCTGCAACTCGTCTCCTATCTGCTTGTCCCCTGTTTCTGAGTTCTCGACCCTTTTGGCCATGTTGGGGGCGTCTACCGAGTTGCTAGAAGTTTGCTTTGCGAGCAGTGATGTGAAACCCTAAAACTTTTTAGATCAACTAGCCTATTTCCAGCAGCAGCAGTTCTGCACTTGTGAATTGCTTTCGATTTCACAAGAGATGCAGAGAAACGGTTTCTAGATGTGTCTCTTGCTTTGCTGTTGTAACATTATTTTGATGGTGAGCCCTTTTATGGATAGAACCTCTTGACATGGTCCGAACTTATGATTTTGGCCTTTCCGTCATCTTCGGATCTTGAAATAGCTAAAGTTTCGTTTGACAATACTTTGGCGATATCACACGGGCCTTCCCAATTAGGCCTAAACTTGCCTCTCTTTATCCAAAGGGTGAATAAGTAGGATTCTTTTCATAACTATGTCACCTTCTTGTAAGTTCTTAGATCTTACCGATCGGTTATAAGCCCGCACCATTCTCTGTTGATATTCTTGGGTGTGGTGAAGAGCTTAAATTCTCTTTTCATTAAGTAGATCCTATTGGGATTGACGTATTTGCATTTATTCCTCCATTTCCATTTCACTTTCCTTTAATATCCTCCAAGTCGGAATCAACACTTCAACGGGTATGACCGCTTCCATGTCGTAGGTTAAGGCGTAGAGCGAGAACCCTATAGCACTCCGGATGGAGGTTCGGTATGCCCACAAGGCGTAAGGCAGCTTTTCCGCCTAATTTCGATAGTTCTCCACCATTTTACCAAGGATCTTGATCAAAGTCTTGTTTGTGGTCTCTTTGGCTCCGTTGGCTTGAGAACGGTAGGGACTTGACTTGTGATGTTGTATTTTGTATTGAGTTAGGAAGTCTTAAACCTTCTTACTGATGAAGACCGTTTTATTGTCACTGATGATTGCTTGCGAGAGTCCGAACCTCGACAGGATGTTCTCTTTGATGAAGTATATGACTTGTGCAACATTGATAATTAGGAAGGATGTTGCTTCAACCCATTTAGTGAAATACTCTATTGCCACCAATATATATTCATGCCTGCTGATGGATTTAGGAACTATCTTTTCGATTATATCTATTCCCTAGATTGAGAAGGGTCATGGGGTAGATAGGTAGTGCAAGTCTGATGCGAGTGAGTGTATTAAGTTCCTGTGCTCTGGACATTTGAAACATCTCCGCACACACTCCGAGCAATTTTTTTCCATTGAGATCCAATAGTAGCCTTGGCACATTATCTTTTTTGCTATCGTATTTCCGTTCATGTGCGCTCCGCGGTCTCCATTATGGATTTGGGTCATGACCTCTTTTGCCTCCCGGGTCTCAAACTTTGTTTGATGTAGGATGGAACATGGTATAAAAGTAATATGTGTCTTTTTTCTTCAAAATCACATGCCCCCATGCTTCGGGATGATGTAAGAGCATTTTTTCCACCGTTTGCCCTTCAGCCTTTGTTTGTAATTTTTCCTTCGCCGCTTGAACTTAATGTTTCTCTAGCATGTGGCTTTGGTTGGTTGCCTCTATGTTTCTTTGTTATGCCCCCAGTCTTTTGCTTTTTTGTGCTTTTTGCTTCCTGTAAAATATTTTCCTCACTGGTTATTGGCATTTTTCTTGCCAAGCTTGATGGAAAGACTGTCTGGTAGCCATTTTGAAATTCCCTTGTGGATGTGTTGACGAAGATGTATTTGTGATGGTGGGTTGATAGATGATGGTTATGTACCCTGCGCATTCTGCGGCTTCTGGGGCTAACCTTGTTAGCTGTTTGACTTAGTCAACATTGCCTATCTTAATGATGGTTTGTTGACGCTTTCGAGATGCCTCTGATTGATTGTCTGTGTGAGGGATAACTTCATTTGTGACTTGTAGATGGTCTTTTCCATTTGGCTTCTTTTGTGTAGGAATTTCTTGAAATTTGTGCTCCTTGGCTAGCACTTTCTGTTCTGAGGTGTTTGTCTGTTTTGTTGATAAGATTAATATTTTACCTTCCGTGGCCGAACATGGTTGTGTAAAAGATAATGACAATAACTGCTTTGGAGGGATGCTAGGAGTAGAGGTGTAAGGAGCTTTGAAGCTCTCTTCTGCATTTTTAAACTGTGGGCATGTTGGCTAGTTAACTGAAATGAAGGCATTTTCTGGGGAGAAGTGAGGCAAAGTTGGTTGACTCGCTACTTTGGGTGGAGTTCTCGGGTTTGTAGGAAAAGTGTTGGAGGATGTTCTTTGAACAACAGGGGATTTATGCAAAATAGGATTCTCTTGTGTAGGCTTGACGGGTTTTCCCAATAAAATGACAGGCTCAACGCTTTTTCTTTGTAGGACAACAGAGTTGGAATTTCGGCCTTGCAAAATAATGGGAGCATTATAGGGTTGGACTTTTATTATGAAAATAGAAGGGTCAAAGGTTTTGGCATTATCCTTGACAAAATTGATTTCCATGTCGTTATCCGCTATTTGAGAAGTCTGTCTTGCTTGTTCAAGATAAATAATATTCCCTAGTTGTGGCCATGGGGAGATGGTGTCATGTCTGATTCCTGCCTCCACTCGGTCCCCAGCTTAGAGTAGTTGAGTGAAGTTGACATATGGGTGAGAGATGAGATAGCCCGAGATACTCGGGTGTGCTGAGTTGATGATGATGGAGATTTGCTCGTCCAACGGCAACATAATTTTTATCTTCGCTGCCAAGGCACGCCATCTAGCCACGTATTCTAAGAATGTGTCATCCCTTTTTTGCTTGAGCACCTCGAGATCGGCTCTTTTGGGAGCCATGTTTAGCGTGTATGAGAAGCGGTCCATGAAGGCTAAGGAGAGTTGTTCCCATGTTTAAATTAACTGGCAATCAAGTGATGTATACCATTCTAGGGCATATTTCTTTAAACTATGTTGGAATAGTCTTACTTCTTCGCTTTTTTACCAAAGGGTATAAGATGCCACAAAAGGCCTTGAGATGAGCCCTTGGGCATGAGTCTCCTTCATATGCAGGTAAAGCTAGAATTTTGAACTTCTCGAGTAGCTTGATGTTGGGGAATGGGCATAGATCTTCCATTTTAGCTGAGGGTAGACCCTCTCTTTGATGCTGTCTGATTCGCTCCTCCATTTCTCTTAGTTGGTTTTGGAATTGCCTCTTGATATCTCGGATTTCATTGTGGCCTTGCTCTGAGGCCACCTCTTCTTCTTTATAGTGATCATTCCTTGACTTATGGAAAGATTGTTGAGGTCCTCTATCTTGCTCCATGGTCGGGTTTTGAGAATAGAATGGTGGTGTAGCCGCATTCTGGCTACCAATTAGACGTTGCCTCATGTTTGATAAGGCTTCTTTCAACTTTTGTATCCTCTTGTCCATGGTCGCCATATAAGCTTCAACGGACTGTTCGAGTCGGTGATCCCGATCTTCATAGTGTGAGGATTGCTCGAACTCCATCCTAGCTGCTCTCGATCTAGTAACCACGAGGCTTCAATTCACAGTTAACTTGCTTCACCTTCAAGCTATGGTGAAAACCTTAGCAAACAATAAAAATGATTAGCACTTGTAAACAGATAATAAGGAGATCAACCTTTGGATGGATGCTTGGAGGTCCGAGTCCTTTTGTGTGTTTTTTTCGGATTTTACTTGTTTTAAGTTCTGCGTGTGAGAATGTTCAAGGTCCACGAGTTCTTGTTTGCCTCATGCGCCTCTGGAAAATGACTAGTTTGCTTGAAACGTTTTTGGAAAAAGGACCAGTTTTCTTGAAGCATTTCTGGAAGAATAACCAGTTCGCTTGAAGAGTTTCTAGAGGGAAGACTAGTTCGCTTGAAGCGTGTTCAGAAGTGTGACTAGAAAACTCCCAGGTTATGGAAAAAAAGTAATTTTTATGCCGAATTTTTACTTAGCGTTAATCGATTTCATTTTTGCTGGAAGTCATCCCTTTAGGCTCATTTTAGGTTCCTAGACAGTCACAAGGCGATGTTCAATAGTGCTCTCTATTCACGAGTTCTTTTTAGTTTGTGAGTTGGACGCCTCTGGACCTAAAAATTTTTCAGGTTTCTGCATGATTTGGGCAAAAACACCAGAAACTTGCTGCCGAAAGACGAAAATGCCTTTGTAACTCGCTGTTTAGCGAGGAAGAAGCTCCGATCTTCAACTATCTGTCCCCCTTGCACCGATGTAGACCGGCAACGCCGTCCCCAATGGAGTCGCCAAGCTGTAGCACCTACCGCGAGTGCTACGATGGGCTCGGAATGGTTTTTCGGGCCTTGAAAATTTAGGTTGTGTTGGACAGCAACGTGGGCTTAGATTTCTTGTATTCACATAGGGTAAAATGCATTAAGCATTTTACATTTTTTAGAAAGGTTGGCGACGGGCATTTTGTCGTGAGTTCGGCAGCATAACGGCTAAGACAGGGCTTTTCGTACACGGGTCAAGTCACAAATCCGGCAGCATATTATGCTGGGATCCATGGACCCGCGTGCGCCTGCCTTGCCGGGGCGTTAACTCAAACACACACTCAAAAATAAAGAAAATGGAGTTGCCACTGATCTTTAAAGGGAGATCAACCCATGTTTAGTGAAATAAGGCACTAGTCGTACAGAATTCATGTTCCGGCCTTCGGGTTGAAGCAAATATGGCAAAATCTGCTAACCCGAGGCGGTTTACATGGGCGTGAAAAGGGAAAAAATGAAAATATTTGAGAGAATGAGAGAGATGAAAAAGGGGGCGTGGAAGAGAAGCTTGGAGCTCCTAGAGCGAGAAAAGCGGGACACCAGGGCATTGCTGCAGACTCTTATCCTTCCCTCTAGGATGCCTCTCTTCAAGTGTCTTGAGTGAGGGGGGTGCTCCTCCTTTTATAGATGTAGGAGTGGGCATTGGGCCACTTGAGGCCATGGACTTAGTCCATGGGCTTAAGCTTGAGGTGGGATCATGGGCTTTGGGCCACTTGAAGGGTTGGACTTGGTCCATGGGCTTGAGCTTGGAGTAAGAGCATGGGTCTTGGGCCACTTGAGGTGTTGGACTTGGTCCATGAGCTTGAGCTTAGCGGGCTCCTTCCATAGTAGGCTAGAACTTGGTAGGCTAGAGCTTGGCTAAGCCCGTTGTTTTGGGTGGGCCATTTTAGAGGTCCAAAGTTATAGAGAAGCCTACTTCTGAGGCTTGGTGGGCTGCTTTGTGGAGTCCATTGAGGTGGCCTGTAGGAGCTTCACTCTTGTGGGCCTGGTCTAGTTTGTTGAAAATCCTGCTTCGAGGCTTGGTGGAGCTTTGCTCCCGTGGGATGAGTTCAGAAGGGCCTGTTTAGCTTGCTTGGACTTCTTTTTGCCTTGAATTTGCATGCGCTTGAAATTTATTTCACTTGTCCATCTTTGGGCCCAAGAGTGGGGTGTCAACAGTTACCATAACAACCTCAAAATTTTGATTGGTTGATATCTTCTCCATGCCTTGTTGTGCCTCATTTTTGTCTGCTTTAATTATATAGCCAAGAACTATGTTTATGTTAGGAAATCTAGAACACAGGTAACCACAAGCTTAAGTCGTATTATTTTATACCATGAATATATGGTAATGATCAAGTCCATAAGTATGCATTTTTTAATTGGTATTATACACTATGATATCTAATGTTACATATCAGACTCATTCATGATCCTCACCATTGAGGGACACCTTATATAACTTGTAAATTCCGGAGGATAATTTCCTAGACTCCCAAAATTGGGTGGACAAAATTCCTATGCTTCCACACTTGGGAGACTCAAAACACAAACGTGCAGGCTGACAGCCATGTCCGTGACCAGTTGAGTAAACCTCAACATAGGTAAGTATGGTTTGAGCTTTTTTTTAAATTTTTTATGCTTTAATGTGACCCTATATACATTTAGTTTATAAAAAATTCATCATTTTTTAATTTTTGTATATATCTTTTTTCATAATTCCAAAAAATTAATAGTTTTAGCCCCATTTTATGGGGTGAAAACAATTGATTTCTAAAATTATTGAAAAATATATACAAAAGTAAAAAATGATAAATGTTTGTATACATAAACATTACATGTTTTCACCAAAAAATTACATGTGGGCTTATATATAAAAAATAATAATCAATAATAATAATAATAAAGGCTCAAACAATACGTATATATTAAGGTTTTAATACATACGTGTATATTGGATCGTTACCCTTGATTATATTTGCATCCGTAGGTTTAAAGGGGGAAAAAAAACCAGAAGGTAAACTTTTTCCATGGCAGTTCTCTTTGCTTGGGCTGATCAAACATGCCGGCCTTGAGCTGCATGTGAGACAGACATGGGCTCATGTCGTGCACGGAGAGAGATGGTCGTGTTGGGGCATTCTTAAGGCCGGCGACGAAAAGAAATGGAGAGACTCATCAGGTCCGGTCCGTGATCAATACTTTTGACTGATCCATCTCGGCACTGCGGCCATGAAGCCTAACCCAGTCGGGGTCAAAAGATCTCCTGGTCCAAACACAAGCGTCACGACAGGTACCCATGTTGCATGCATGGACGATCCGAGGCTCTTCCCCCCCATCCACGTCTCTGTATATATTCCGGCGCTTCCTCTCTCTCGCCACATCAGAAGCATATCTCCCCACCTGTTCCCATCTTCAAGTTCTCCCAAACCCAGTCCTAGCTGTAAGCGAGAACTCCGCATTCAAGAAAAAAAGACAGATAAATATCAAAATATATGTATATATAGAAAAAAGAAAACAAAACAGAAAGAGAGACATCTGCTGTCGGCTCATAAATGGCTTCTCATGTAAAGAATATATTGCCAACCGCGTACATCATTTTGATGCTTTTGTTACTGAGTTCGCAGCCTCTTATCGCTTCAAGCACCTTCTAATGGAAAATGGGGCTCAAAGCATAGGTTTTTAAATCTACAATCCCTCCAACGGGGTGCTGGAACGCCTCCGGGAGAGTTAGGATGCTCCGGCGGAAGAGCAGGAAGAAATAAAATTTGTCCACGGACACCACCGGCTAGTGTGCATCGTGCATGACTCTATAATAGCTCAATTTCTTGTTCGTGATGCCATTTAGTATCAAGCCTATATGATTCGATTTCGTCATCTTCTGAATTGGTTCTAGTTACAACTAATTTCTAAGATTAAACAAACATGCATTGTTTGTTTGTTTTTCTTTCCCTTTTTGTCAATTGCTGCATTTTTTATTGTATTGTGTTTCAAGATCGTAATAAAAAGTAAGGCATCCTAATATCAGGTCCACATGCACATCAATGTTTCATTTATAGGTCCTCAACTCCAGAAAATGCATTGCAAATGAGTAAAGATGTACTGAAGATGAGTAAAGGTATATTTGCAATAGGTAGAAGTGTACTAGAAAATATGACATCTCATCTCATCTCATGCTCATCCTCATGTGAACTACCCTAATCCATGATAACAAAATGAAGAAGCAGAATCTAAATATTAATGATAAGATCATCTGGACAAATCAATAAACTAATGGGACAAAACAAACCCATCTTTTATCTTCAGTAATCGCTGATTATTGAACCTGAAGTTCTTGCACTCGATATCGCTACAATAGTTGTCAACAAATGCAGTCATCTTTTTTTGTTGAATGTAAAATAAATTTGATTATATTTGTTAATTTGGCCACAAATACATTTTTTTTACTACAAATCCTTGGCTGGTTAATGGGAGTGGTACATTGTGGGCCAATTTCCATATTCCTTCCAACCAAACTTTATATTTAACCGCAAATAATGATGATTATTTTTTTGATGAAAAATGATCGATGATTATTTGACTACAAGTAATATTAAAATTTAGTTGTCTATATTCAACTGCAAGTAAGTTTGATATTAGAATGCAAAAGCTTAATTGCCCATAGGGATTAACTTTTGTGACGATGTACCCACTGGATTCTAGGTTAACTTATTATCTTTAGCCATGATTGTAGTTATTTTTTCGTTAGTTGTCTAATCATCAACGGTGAATAACATGATTAAAAAAGCTTACAACCTACCACGAAAACCAGGTCAAAATGCTGAGATTGACCATGAATCGTTGATGGGGTAGTCATAGTCGGTTCTTAAATTTTATTAAAAAAAAAACATTCGAATCAACCGAAAAGGCCACCGAACCATGGTTTAGTTAGACGTCATTGGTAAAATGTTGCACTTGCTACCTTTGTGCACACTCCATGTTAATTTCAATCTCTACATTCTTTTTAAATATTTTTCAGTTTAAATGCTATGTGATTACAATGCAATGGGAGAGAAAGTCAAGTATAGACTTATGAGGGATTCGGTATACTTAGATTGACATAATAAAATGAGTCTGGGGCATAGTAAGATGTGCGTGTATATGTACATATAATTCTATTTTGGATTGTAGCTGTTATGTATCCCTAACAAGTGTATGACCTTGAGCTCCTAAGTACTTGCAGGTTGCACGACCTATTTGCCAATATGAATAATCTTGAAAGAGAGATTATTTGAGGAACCCATCCTGTGTGAGTGGAAGATGTTAGAATTGTATTAGGACTGAGAATCCTATACGCCATAATGAGTTTCCTACTCCTACTTGTACTAAGAAATACAGTCCCACTTGGATACACTGCGTATGGAAACATACTTATAGTGGGATAGCTCTTGCATAGCTGCTAAGTATCTCTCCCAGACCAATTACAAACATGTATGAGGTGTTTAAGAGAAATACACATCAGAGCATATGAGAGAAATCCCTAGAAAGTTCTCTTAAATCTTTTTAGAGATTAGTGGCATTTAGGTTGTGGTGGTGTAGTTAGTTTCCAATCTTTTGATCCCAATCCGGCTGAGTAACAAAATTTGAGACATAGCCTTTGATCTTTTCACTTCTACTTCCACTAAATGAGGTATGTGGTAAATAATTAATTTTCCGACAAGTCTATTCTTTAGTAGCATGTTTGGGAGCTTTTTTCCTTCAGAAGACTTGACTCCAAGTTATTTTTCTTCCTTTTGGCTGCTTTCAGGAGCCACAAATATTACACTTTGAATTCTGATCCTTAAGTAAACCAAATTAGTGCTTGCATAAGCTTCAGTTTTTCCTAGAAAAACAGCTACATGACTTTTAAACGTTAGTATCTTTGGTTGGGTTACTAGGGTACTTGCATTATTTTAGAAATCTTAGAAGTATCTGGGTTTTCAGAGTGAGGCTCCTCATACGAGCTAGCTTTAGTTTTCCTCCTTGACCATCATTATCTCAACATCTTTTTTCTGTTTAGTATGATATGCCTAGTCATTATCCTTTTTTCTGTTTCTTTTTTTCCTCTGCTAGTCATCATATTGTCCTCTTCTGTGTGCGACTTCATCCTTGCATTCTTTGATAGATAAATGTATATTTGCTATATTTCAAATAATATGACTAGGCATATCATACTAAAGAAATTGGTATATTTTGTTTTTTTCGAAAACCACATTATTTAGCAGTTTGTCAATAGTTGATGCATAAAGTGTACATACATTCCACAGATGACGAAGGAACTTGTTGCCATACATAGTTATGCATCCAGATTGGAGTAGTTTCAACATATATATCACAGTGCAAGAAACCTATCTGTCTCAGTATGGGTTGTTTTTTACCTACCCATACCCATGTTGCGAACTCTTTTAAAACTTTTCAGAATAAAGCCAAAGCCCATTCGAAGTCTGGTGGGCATATGTCTTTAAACACATGTAAGATTATGATGATGATGATAATAATAATAATAATAATAGTAAATTCAAAAAATATAGAAAAATATGAAAAATACCCTAAAAATTAAAGTTAATATTTGAAAGCTTAAATGAGCTTAAACTTGTGATTTTTCAAAAAAATATAAGGAATAAAATTATTAAAAGGTGTGATGGTATGAAAAAATTATGAAAAATTATAAAAAAAATAAAATATTTAAAGAAGTATACGAGTTCAGATTTATATTCTCTTACAAATAATAAGAAATAAAGTTATTTTAAAGTGGAATAATACGGAAAAGGAAAAATTGAATTTTGACGAAATAAAATAAAGAAAAGTTTTGGAAATTCATTAATAAAATTTTAATTAATATTTATGAAAAACAAAGAGTAATAGTGAACATGTTGTGACAAACATTAGGGAGAGAGAGACTTGAGGCTACTGCAAGATATTGGAAAAAACAGTTTTAGAACTTACTTACAGGTAAATAAACTTTTACCAAAGCACGACTTTAAAAATACTATATTGGATATTATGATTTGTTATGAAATATGATTATTTACTAAGTTTGGAACTTTCTTTCAAGTTGAATTGTTCAAGTATGAGCACGATTATTTCAAAATATCCTTAATCATATTAACCAATGCATCTAAGTAGTGCATTAATCACAATTTATAAGCATGATACCTAATTGTATATTGGGTTTGCTATCAAGTAGTAAAGTAGTATAGTAGTACCTGGGTAATGACTTCAAGACTATAAAAGAAAATGAACTAGGTCATAAATGTGTAGCATAGGTGCATGCGAGCACAAACAGATGACGATGCCTACAACATGAATGCATGATTTATAGTGAAACATATGTACGCTTGAGAATAAAGATGTTTAATAATTTAGATATGTTGTGTATAAAAGGTAATATAGATGTTATTTTTGTTTCGAAATTTTAAAATGATTGAAAATGAATTTTAAAAAATTATTTATTTAATGAACTTTCAGCTAACATAGTTTTATTTTCAGTAGAAATACAGGATTACAATGCTAAACTAGAGCATCTATCAATATGAAAAAAAAAGGTAAAACTAGCGAATCAAAGGACAAAGAAATTTAGATTTTATTGAAATTACCTTATAATGTCTACTTGTCTTGGTGATAAACACTAAATATGTATTATAACTCGATGAGGAGTAGACTTCAAATTTACTAGTTAAATTTATATAATTTTGCATCTTGGTATCTAATTCTATCTAAGGAAATTTTATTAATTATGATATTCTAAGCTTTGACCTAGTAGACCCTATTCATGTCACCTCGAGGGTGGGGCGTTACAATTCTACCTCTTCAACATTAATCAAAAACAATCTACCAAATCAAGTTATTAAATTATTTCATATTAAAACAAATATTCTGAACGTTCATTGAAATTCGACCTAATGAATGAACATTAACAAAAGATATTCATAACATATTATGCATATTAAATGCACTTGCTGGACGTCATATGATACATATTGTTTAAAACGAAATTAATATTCCAGCAACAACATAAATATCCACCCACGTTTCACAACACATGTAAGTATTTATGGCGCTAATGCATACAAATGTCAATAATGATGGCTTGCATGCATGCCATTAAAACTTCGATTCACATATGTTTAATTCTCAAATTATCTGCGGTTAATAGTAGTAAAATGCATAAAATTAGATCTTGTCTTAAAATAGCGAAATGCATAATTAAATTTCACTTCACATGCATTTAAAATGCATACAATCTTCTTTTCTAAAAAATGCATAAAATATTACAATAACACTAACATGAATGATTTATTCATAAATCGAAACGTAATTTAATTCACATCATTTTTCATCCCTTAATATCTTAGGAATATAAAAATAATTATGCTTAATTAAATAATCATAGGGCCTAAATAAAATCATATGCATGTTATATAAATTATTGCGCTATTTAGTTTAATTGGGAGATCTTAATTAATTGTATAAAGTTTAATGATGGCATACTATCAAACCGATATCAAATATCAAAGAACGAACTACTTTCATCAGTTGTAATTGAACTAAAAATCTCCTTGCCGCACGGGTTCTTTATACAGAGTGTGTTTGTTTAAATTAAAACTTTTCGGACTAGAGTTTTAATTTAAAATTCTTCACTATCTACAATTATTCTATTTTAATTTTTTCTTCACATCTTCCTGTATAACTATTCCACTTTTCAATTATTTTTACATAACTGCCTATGTAACTGACCTATCTATTTTAACTTTATTATCTTTATTCTGATGGCCGATCTTTCAATACAAGCTAAAAAAAAAATTTACTTTTTAAAAAATTAGATATATATTATGTACAAAGAAATGATCCTGTTAGCCCAGGCTAAGGGCTAAGCAAATGCTCCGCTTAGCCTACCTTAAAAAATCTATTTACAACATCCTTTGTTCTTCATACACTTATTTATCTAGGTGTATTTAACATATAAGCCAATTTTTACCATTTTTGCATCTGTGTATATATATACATATATTTAAAGAAAATGGTATTTTAAATACATATCTACAAATATACGTTTAAAAATCTCAAAAAAATATACAAACATATCCAAAAATATTAAAAATTGATTTTTATGTTTAATATATTTAGATAAACAAATGAAGTTATTGTAAATGGGTTTTTTTATGTGGACTAAGTGAAGTATTTTCTTAGCCCAGGCTAACAAGGTCACTCATTAGAAAAAATCAAGATTTAGCAATTTTGGAAATGTTTATATATATATTTTTATTTTTAAACACAACATAATGTGGTCATTTTCACTTTTATTAAAATGAACATAATAATGTTATATTTAAAAATATAAAATAAATATATACACATCTTCAAAAATAGTAAAATTTGATTTATAAATATTATACACCTAGATTAATCATCTAATAAAAAATTTTCAAAAAAATAAAAAAGATGTTATGACTAGTCATGGACATTTGCGATAGTTGTAGATGATCATTTGGCCTTTAATCACATCACCATCTTTATCATATTACATCATTTTCTCTAATTTTAAAATTTTTGTACAAAAAAAATTTACCCAAAAGTTTTACCACTTCTCAAAAACACCCATAATGTTTATAATTATATTATTAATAAAATCCAAAGTCTTTAGAGGTAATAATGCACCAAGCTTATAAAACACATACTCTAGCTTGGTCAGTCAACAGGATTCCATGTAAGTTATGTTTAACTCAGAAAATTGAGCATAAGTGTATGCATGAATGAATGTTATAATATGTTTATATCTTAAAAAGGCTTTTTAAAAATGAAGGGGGGCATTACACAATCGATGAAAAAATTTTATAACAAAATTTTAATTTTTTGTGAATTAGTACACAAGGATTGCATAGATCATAACTCACACAAAAAAATTTACAAAAAAATTAATTTTTAGTGAATTTAGTAATTTATATACATATTATCAAAAGGTGGACCGCAATCTATGGAAAGCCCTTTCCTGAGGAAAAAAAGGAAGTAAGGATATTGTGGTAATTTATAGTGAGAGTACATTTGCTTTAAAATGTGAGTGTGTTTGGTTTTTTATAAAATTTGTATTACATGTACATGGAAGTTCAATCTATTCAATTCATTTGATGGATCAACCACAAAAACATATGTAGACATAATTTTCATTATTTGATATTTTTAAAAAATATGTGTAGAAAATGTTATCTTTTTAATAAGATTTCATTATTATTGGTAAAATTCAAAAATATATTTTATATAAGAAATTATATTAATATTATTTAAAATTCATATAATAAGGTACTCCCGAGAACAACAATTTCAAGATTTATTTCTAAAATTCTGAAAATTTATTATTATTTTTATTTTTCAAGTATAATAGAATCTAACAGCATCTAACGCGTTAGATATTTAACAACATCTAAGGACGTCTAGCAGAATCTAATTTTCATTATATATGCTAATTGTGATTTAACGCTCATGATGTACTTTTATGTTCTTTATAAGGTCATTTATACCTTTGGTACATGATTAAAAACTTAATTAATAAAAATTAATGGATATAATTAAATCTAATATCATCTAATGATATCTAACATAATCTAACAGCCTAATAACATCTAACTAAATCTAACTTTTGATATCAATAAATTAATCATAATTTAACACTCGTAATATAATTCTAAGCTCCTTATAAGATTATCTATACTTTAATTACATAAATTAAAACTTAGATAATAGGATTTAATGAAATTCACCTAAATTTAAGAGCAACTAACAAAATCTAACATCATATAACTAAATCTAACTATTGATATTAATAAATTAATTCTAATTTAATACTCATATTATGATTCTAGGCTCTTTATAAGGTTAATCAAATATGCCCAAATCTAACATCGTCTAATAACATCTAACTGCATCCGATAGTATCTAATAGCGTCTAATGACGACAAATTGAATCTGACTATTGATATTAAAAATTAATTCTAATTTAACACTTTTAATATGATCGTAGGCTCCTTCTAAGGTCATTTATACCTTAAGTACAAAAATTAAAACTCAAATAATTGGATTTAAAGAAATCTGCATAAATCTAATGACATCTAATAGCATTTAAGGACATCCTAATTTAACGCATGTAATATGATTTTATGCTCCTTATAAGGTCATTTATAACTCAAGTATAGAAATTAAGAATCTAATAATAGAATTTAATGAAATCCACCAAAATCCAATGATGTTTACTAACAACTAACGACATCTAACGGAATCTAACAGAATTTAACAGCATCTAAGTTTATATTAATAAATTAATTATAATTTAACACTTGTAATATATCTCTAGGCTCCTTATAAGATCATTTATACCTTAAATACATTAATTAAAACTTAGATAATAAAATTTAATGAAATCTACATAAATCTAACAATATTTAACCATATCTAATATAATCTAATGACATAATGCAACATCTAACAATATCTGACTTTTGATATTAATAAGTTAATAACAAGTTAACCCAATAATATGTTCATAGACTCCTTATAAGGTCATTTATGCTTTAAGTTTATTAATTAAAACTCAGATAATAGAATTTAATAAAATCTAAATTTAATGACATCTCACTATATCTAACGAATCTAATAACATCTAATAATTAATTTATTATAATGAATTATTTTACTAATTTAGTGAGTTAACAGGGTATACATTTTCTTGTTGTGTAAGAAATTATTTCAATATCTAAATGTTAAAATTAAATAATAATTTTATAGATCTCATAAATTTATAAAAATATAAAATCTTAGATTTAATTTAAATTTAGATTTTAAATCATTTATTTTTTAACGTCACTTGTTTTGTTTTACTAAAATAATTAATTTATAAGGAAGATTTATATTTTGTCAAAAACGATATCTTTTAAAAATGAATATATTCTTAGGGTGTGTTTAGAAAGAGTGAAAAATAGTAGAAAATTTTTTAAAGGTGTAAGAAAGTGATATAATATTATAAATGTAACGATGAAAAATAAAGAAATAAAATTAACCTAGATAAAATAGTTTTATGAAAAGATGTGAAGAAATAATTATATATAGAAAAATAAAGAAACGATTGAATATAAAAAATTTTTTAGTTTTGGCTAAACATACATGTAATATCCAACATTTGATTTGTGCATATTAATTACTAATTATTCTCCATAGTATCCATCTTTAGATATATTTTTCACCTAAAATAGTATAATTAGTGTTTATTTTGAAATAAATCAAAGATGGATTTATCTGATGATCTACATGATTTTATATATTTTATATTAATATGACACTTTAATTTTGAAAAAAAAAGATCTTAAATTATAGAAATCGGTTTAATAAGTACATGCTTTTATATGCATTTCTATTTTTTACGCCAAAATTATGAAAATTGAATTTAATAAAGCACTTTCTCTGTATTTTTTTGAAAAATACAATTTTCTCATAAAAAAATTTAAGTTAAATAATGTGGGGAGTAATTACTGGGTTATTAAAATAAATGGGGCAGAATTGTAAAATTATTTGACTAAAATGGTCTGCATGTGCACCAAAATAGTGTGCATCGCTGGAGTACTGAACTCATGAATATTGCATCATGCATGATATAAATATGTAATTGCGTGCTCACTTCACTTGATTTTAATTCTTAGCCATGATACCACTCAACAAAAAGCTCACAGCCCCATGATCAGATTTTGTGATCTTCTCCGACCGTTGTCCTTAGAACGAGTTTCTAAGATTTTCTTTTGTTTAATTTTCCTTTCTTTTTTGGTCAATTGACACATTTTTCATTGCATCGCATGCCAAGATCGTAATAAAAATTAGGGCATCCCACTGTTATTTGTCCAGTCATCCATATGCACATCAAATTTCCATTTACGGATCCATATTTTCAGCCTCCAAACCCCCGATAACGAATTGAAGCCAAGAATCTAAATATTAATTGTCAAATCGAATAAAAAATTAAGAAATTAATGGGATAAAAAATGTTAAAACAATCTATTTTTTAAATCGTTAGTAAATGCGGATCATGGCTAGACCTCATGTGCTTTTGCTCAAGGACTCCGATCTTGATTACATCCTAGGCCCCTACATGCATAGACAACTGGACCTGCCACGGAACCATACATGCACCATATTTTTTTAAATAAGGGGTGATCCATGCGTCCGGGTGCATAAGATCCTC
This sequence comes from Annona squamosa, assembly GCA_035584095.1. Classification (NCBI taxonomy): domain Eukaryota; kingdom Viridiplantae; phylum Streptophyta; class Magnoliopsida; order Magnoliales; family Annonaceae; genus Annona; species Annona squamosa. The sequence goes on along the minus strand of JAXCLR010000114.1, from coordinate 16,558 downwards.
CCAAAATTAATTTTTTTTATAAATATGTAAAGTTAAGTGTATTTAATCTTAAAATTAAGTTTTATTATTTTTGGATAATTTTATTTATTTTTTTAACTTCACGTTTTCATGAAAAAATTAAATTAATAAGAAAATGAGTCCCACATCCGGACGCGTGAGACCCCATGCATGCGGCTGACTCCGTCCGATCACTTCTCTTCTTTAATTGGAATTGAATTTCCAAGTTAATTTGATATTTTGAGTCACTAAATCTCCAGTAACAAATTGAAGCTAAGAATCTAAAAATGTTGTTTTGATAGCTCAATAATCAAATATTAATGATCCAATCGAATGAAAAAATAAAGAAAACAATGAGATAAAATAAACACATTTTTTACAATATTTAGTAAATGCTGATCAGGGTTAGACGTCATGTTCTTCTGCTCATCATATATACATGATATGGTTGGTCATCCGTATATAACACGTGAAGTTAAATCTTAGCTACAGCTAGGATTTGAGCAGTTTAGACATGCTCGTTGGTGAGACAAGCACAGATTCAGTAAGTTGAATTCCAGCCAAGAGTGTATATTGACGATGAGAGCTCAAGCATCCTATTCTTATTTCCTGCTTGATATAAAAGGAAACAACGTTTATTAACATGGTTTTTTAGCAGGTTGACCGGCCCTCGAAACCATTCATTTTTTACTCGTAAAGAGTTGGGTCATAATTTTTTATTTGAATTTAAAACAAGGTAAGAATGAATCAACAACATCTTGACCTAAGGAATCCTAACCAGCATCGCATATATTTATTTATTTTAAATTATAAATATATTTTTCAATCCTGTTCTCATTATATTTCAAAATCTCTCACATTACTTATTATTAATTATATTAACAAAATAAGAATCAATAAAAGACGT
>JAXCLR010000109.1:0-18766 GCA_035584095.1 Annona squamosa | reverse complement strand
TAATAATTATTTTGTGAAATTAATAGATTAAATTAGTTAATCTAAGATAATTTTTTAATGACATTAATCAAGATCGTAGACCTATACTCACGGGTTAGGCCTCATTACATACAAATAATTGGTTAGTATTTTAACTTAAAAATAAAAAATTATTTTACCTGTAGTTCAGAATTTTGATAATTGAATTTTTATTTAATAATAATTTTATAAAATTAATAGATTAAATTAGTTAATCTAAGATAATTTTTTAATGACAGTATTCAAGATCATAGATCTGTACTCACGGGTTGGGCCTCAATACGTAAGATTAATTGGTTAGTATTTTAACTTTAAAATAAAAGATTATTTTAACGATAGTTCAAAATTTTAATAATTGAATATTTATTTAATAATTACTTTGTGAAATTAATAGATTAAATCAATTAATCTAAGATAATTTTAATGACACCAATCAGGATCATAAACCTGTACTCATGACTTGGGTTTCAATACGTAAGATTAATTGGTTAGTATTTTAACTTTAAAATAAAAAATTATTTTAACTTTAGTTCAAAATTTTAATAATTGAATATTTATTTAATAATTATTTTGTGAAATTAATAGATTAAATTAGTTAATCTAAAATAATTTTTAGTGACATTAATCAAGATCGAGACCTGTACTCATGGTTTTGGCTACTTCAATTTTTCCCCACTGCATTCAAATGTTTGGCATTAGTTCCAACATCGTCCTTCTGCATTGTCGTGCTATTTCCATATGATCACGCGCGCGACGCTGATGCTGCTATTACCACCAATTCATGTTTCCTCGACAATCACCTTTGACCGCTCAGACATTAATGCGCAACGTTGATGCTGCTATTACCAATTCACGTTTCCTCGACAACCACCTTTGACGGCTCAGACATTAATGCGTTCGGACATTAAGCATTCATTAACGTTGAAATGGCTGCAGTGAGTGACTTTTTTTCAGCCAAAACATGTCAAAAACTTTCGCGGTGAACCAAACGCACCCTTTAACTTTATTCTCTTTATTTCCTACCGTTAACCTTATCATATTATATTATTTTCTACCGATTAAATAATTTTATACTAAAAAACTTTTGTAAAAAATTTTACCACTTCTAGCACATCCATGAGTTGTTTGGTTACACTGCTAGATAAATAAAAACCGGGAACATAAAAGAAAACCAAGCAAGCCCCATGCGCTCCATCTCCAATGATTTGAGGCGAGGTGCGGTTCATTTAATGCTTTAGCTCTTGCAGCCAACAGAGTGCCTGGTTCTCTCATCCCGGCCATGTGCAGACTCACGTGCATGCATGGCATTGGGCCGGGGGGCCATTTTTTGGGAGGCAGGCTATCTTTGCTTCTCCAGCACGGCACTTCCGCAATACTGCAATGCTGCGGTAGTGCGTATTGTGTGGTAGTATTCATGGCCTGCCCTTTGGACATGTTCATATAAGCACTGTCGTAGTCCTCGATTATTGGCCCTTCATTCATTCCACATTTAATGCATGCTCACAAGTCGCTGCACACAAATTAAATTTAACAATTAGATTTGGACTACTGAAAGTCTATATTCATTTAAGTGAAGCGGGTATACTTGCAAAAAATTAACATGTATATTGAAATATTTAAAGAATAGACCTTCTTAGTCTTAGAATATATACTCTAAAATGACCAACATAAATGGATTGATTCTCAATGCTATAAGATTAGAAAATCTGTTTTACGTATACCCCCTCTTAATTAAATAATTAGCTGGTATTAGTCCTGTCATCGGGCTATATGCTACTTGGACAACGGATCCCGCCGGTTTAGTTGAGGGACCCTACGTTTTTTTAATGCTTTTCGTTGGTTCTTGATTTAAGGGGGAAGAATCAGGTTCCTTCGAGAAACATCAACTGCTAAAATGCATGCATCATTATAGATTATACACCACAAAACTCTTGATTACTTCGTGTTCACCGAGTAGCTAATTAGTTAGTGGGAGTAATTAGTTAATTTGCAAACTACTGCCATTTATTTTAGACTCAATTACTTATAGCTAATGTAAATGATCTCCTACTTTGCTAGCATCATCTTTCTTCCCATATATAAAATGATATTAATAGAAAATTTTAATGCGATAGGTACTACTAGGCAGTAAAAATATATTTTTACTCCAAAGCACAAAACATGTACAGGTGCATCTTCCGGAGCAGACGGGGTTTGAGAACAGAACAACAACTCCTTCAATCCTTATCCATCAGCTCTCTTACTTTGTGCCTTCGGGACTTGCTGCCTACTGGTCAAATTCGTCATTTTGGCTGTACATTGCTAATTCGTAGGCCACCCAAATATATAAGAAGAAACGTAAAATAACCAGGTTATATAGAAGCAGTTACATATAACTCCATTCATTTTTGAAATTTTGACGTTTAATGGAAATTTCAATCTATTAATTATATTTAACATTATTTGTTTAGTTAAAAGACCCAATTTCATCAAAATCCAATATGTGTATAGGCCACATTTACTCAAAAATAAATATACTCATGTATAAATTAGAAAAAATACTTAGATTCATTTACATATGCATTAGAATGTAGCAATGCTTTATAGATTCATTTATTCAAATATTTATGATATTTTAGATGGTTTAGGTGTTAAAAATACTACTCAAAAATTGATATTTAATATTAAATTATTTTATTATGTTAATTTTACATATTTGTAAATGGGCCCACATATAGTGATACTAAACAAATGAAAGGATTTTCATGATAAATAAATAAGGTTAAATACAATTCATGGAATGAATTTTTCATCAATAATTTAGATGTTAACAATGAAAAGTTCACATAGAAATGAGTTTCATAGAAGAGCCCCAAATATATAAAATAGCTACAAAGCATGTCATCACTATTTGATTTGGAGGACACTAGTTATTGGTTAGGAAGTTATATATAAGGATATGCTAAAAAGCACGCCCTCCTAATATGATTCGATCTTGTTGCAAGTGTTACCATGATCAAGAAGTCGATTCCGTTATCCCCTTTAGGGAATCGTCTATGGCTTTTGATTCCTAGTTTGTGGGTTATCCTGGATAGGCTTTTTAAAATAATAATAATAATTTTCATGCAAGAAAATCATTCAATGTGGAAGATGATTTCTACAACAAAAGTCACCAATAGCAACATGGAAAAATTGTTGCTATTGAGATTTTTTTGTTGCTAATAAGCATTAGCAACCAAAAATCGTTGGTTGCACATTCGATATAGAAGTCCCATCTCTAAAAGGCAATAGCAATGACAACCTAAACGATCGCTAATGATACATCAATAGCAACAAATTTTTGGATACTAATCGTAAATAATTTCGTTGCAACTTCTACTTCGGTCACCGGCCAGTAAGGGTAATTTTGTTACAATTGGTGTCTCAGTTGCAACGAGATTTTTGGTTGCAAATTGTGTGCTAACTTCGTTGCAAAAATTGAATTTTAACCATGGTTAAAAAATTAGCCATTAATAATTTTGTTGCAATTGATAATAAAATCTGTTGCAATTAGTTGTGATTTATACTAAAGCTTGTTGCAATTGATTATAAAGCATGTTGCAATTGATAATAAAGCTTACTACAATTGATAATAAAATCTATTGAGATTGCCTTCAATATAAAATCTTAAAGAATTGCAAAATAAATAAATTTTATTATAATCAATTACATTGACAATATACAATAAACAAAAGACCTAAAAACTTTTATGAAAAAAATACACTATACACCAACAACACAATAATAAAAATTAAGTGTCTTAATACTTGAAGCTCTCTCAATAAATAAGCCAATATTTTCTTATATCTTCATTATGTTTTTGCTCTAGACAAATTTAGTGGTTGCATCTCTATAATTTCTGCTCAAACATAATAAAACTTTGTAAGAAAATAATCATGTGAAATGACAAATTTTAAGGCAAATCACCTCAACTACATATACAATCCACATCCATAAAGAAGATAATGAAAAATAAACATAACCTTGTTGTTCAACCTTAACAATTACGAATGTGCCTCTAGAAGAAAATTGTTCAAATCCACCATTAATGGAGTTGGAAACTAATGAAGTAGCCACATGACAATCAGTATCAAAACATGAACAAACTAATGAATTTAGAAAGAAATACAAACAAATAAATAAAATTACTTCAATGTAAGACCTAGGTCATCTTTGTCATCCACGATGACTTCAGTTGTCATGGGGTTACTATCATATTTGCATATGCCATCTAAATATTCCGACCAATCCGGGCATTTTAGAAAGTAAGAGTTGCGGAAGGAGGGATTAAATATGATAGAAATTTTGGAAGACAAGTAGTATTGTATTTGAAGTTGTAAAATATTTTTCATAATTAATTATTATTGTTATAATTATTTTTGAGCAATTAATTGGATTATTTCAATTAATTGTATATGATATTTATAATACATATTTTGATTTTAGGCTATAGATTTTATATATTTGGTATAATTTAATTTTATATTCTTACAAATATTTAAGGATATCAATTGTGTAGACAAATTATACCTTAGATTATGCCTAAAATACATATTTTATGTTGTTTTGTTTTATTATGCATTTCTTTTATAAATACATTGATGTAAATTAATATGCAATAAATATATATGGATATTCGAATTATATATTAATGACGCAAGTTAATTGCAGTATATATAATGATAATATAACCTGCGCAAATAAGATTATATATATAAGCAAACTTCCATTTTCGTTGGACGTACAGTGAGGAAACTTTGTCCAAAGAAGGAATTTCGGCTAATGCATGAGAATCTTCCTTTTGCAACGAAATTTTTTCGTTGCTTTTTACATTTTAATACATTTAATAATTTTAATGCTTCTGATATTCAAGTATTTTTAGAAATTGACACATAAATCAATACAAAAATAAGGGCTAAGTAGGAGAGGCCCTGGTAGGGCCCATATGTAGTAACGACTATGATGATATGACTTAATATGGACCGTTAATTTTATTTTGTTATAATTTATTCATTTTAACTCTAATTTGAACGATTAAATAGTCTATTTCTATATTTTTGATGCTTTTGGACTCAATGAAAGGGTTTAATTTTACATTTGAGGCTAAAATTTTAAGTTATAAAATTAAATACTTATTTTTATCATTTAATTAAGTTTTATTTGGATCGTTATTCATTGTAAAATAATTTGCTGCTTGTTATTCATGTTAGAATTAACCCATTATTTTTATAAGTTGCCAAATCAAGTAGGATACTAGATATTGGCTTGCTTGAAGATTTTTCAACAACAATTTTATTTTATTCAAAGTTATTTAAACGCATGTATTGAAAATAATGGACGTGTATTTTATTTTTTTATGTTTTGAATGTACTAATGAAAATACGACTAGTGGAAGTAGAATTTTAAATTTTTTATAAATTAATATAATAATTAATTTTTTCATAAATGTATGATTGATTTAGAAAATTTGCATTAAATACATGGCGCAATCACTTTTCTGGACCGGTATTTACAAATAGAATATTACGTTTCTCCAAAAAGATTTTTTTATTTTGAAAAATAAATATTTACTTCTTTCACTTTTCATAGCATTTTTCTTAATTTAAGTAAAACTTTTCCTATTTACACCACCCAATAATATTTTTTTTTATTCATCCCAATCCAATTCCTGAACAGGCATGCAACATTTGGTGGAAATGCACATAAAAAATATATAATAAGGGAGTGGCTATAGCCCAACAACCAGAGCGTGCCTTCATAATTGTTTACACGAAATTTCCAGGAAAAAAATCATCCTAGATACGAGAGTCAAGATCGCCCAATCCCCTCCAATATTATTTCAATTTCCAGACCAAGTTCCAACTGTGTTTTCCTTATAGCTTATCAGTCCAGCCCATTATTTTCATAATAATAATAATAAATTGGAATAATTCCAGGATTGGTAGTATTGCATCCGGTTGGCATGTGGAAGAAATTGGAAGCCTTGGATGCATATGAGAATCGGCCAACAGAGGGAACACGTACGGGGAGCTAGACCCTTCCAGTGTCACTAAAGAGAAACCATGTGCTTCTTACAATGAGTCAATGATGTCCAAGTCGGAGAATTTATGAGACATCAATGCCGGTGTGGCCCATGTTGGCTTCATCACGGAGGTGGGCCACATAAGTCGTCACGCCCATCACCACAAAACACCTACTTCAGATTTCGGACTGCGTATATGTCCACGTCTCTACCACCTTGATTAGGAGGAGATCAAGATGCGCCACACAAAAACAAAATGCCAATCGATCGACACAATACCAACGACGCATGCAGCAAAAGCTTCCAAAGGACTGAGTGCAGAAGACATGAGCATCCTATCCACTTATTAAAAAAAAAAAAAGCCCATAAAATGCCAAAAATGGGCAATATTGAGGAGGTTGGCATTAAATGCAGAAATAAATGTGCATATCATTAAATTTTTCACGACAATATCATCTTGTGGGTAAGCGTATATGTGTAACACAAACTAAGTGATCTAGTTTTAATTTCATCCGCACGTTTCGCATGTTGGATTGAGTCAACGGACGAAGCTTTACAGCTAATTGTGGGCAGCTTAAGAAACGTAGCTCTCGTACGTCTGTTCCAGCTTCCCCTGATTCCTGTTGATGCAGCAGTCCCACATTTGGCTCTCTTTCTCCGCGTTTCCGTCAGTGCATGCCTTCTACGTCAGTGTCTATGCTATTTGGAGTGTAATAACAAAATGGTTTCGCTCATCATTCCATCCTTTACTGTCCAGCTCACCCACTTTCTCCCAAAATGCCCGCCATTTTGATGAGCTCCATCTCTCTCTGCCGTCGGGCTCGGGAGACTGGAGCATGCACAGTATGCCTGCATTATCCACGGGCACGTTGGAGGTTCTGCAGGATGTCATGCTTATACAGGAGCATATATCCATCTAAAAAAATATTCATTATCTCTTTCTCGGTGGCTAAACCATTCATTATTTGGGATAAATCAAAAGCCTTTTCAGAAAGTTGTTTTAATTATCAGGGCCTTCGGCAGCACTGCTAGAAATTCTATTTTCAGCAACAAAAATGAAAACAAAATTTGTTACTACGGTTGCATCCGTCGCATATCGAAATAGTTGTAATTTTTGTTATGATTGAAATGAGTATCGCAAGGAAAATCTTTCGCCCTGAAAGGTGAATTGCTGTAGTAAAACCGTCTGCCGAAACATTTTTTTTATTATCTTTTAGTTCGCCAGTTACGGGGGTGCTTGTCTTTTCTTCTTAAAACAAGATAACATCCTGTTCTTCTTATTTTGTCTGCTTTCGGATGTACATGTCCAGTTCTGTAGTGACAAATAACAACCGATAGAGAAATACATTGCTTCTTATCTCTAGCACGCACGCACTGCCGTTTGTCTGTCACACGTGAGCAGCTAACCTCATTCAGTAGTTATCCACGGTCCATCTACATGCGCTTTCCCATCCAGAAACATGTTATTCACCCCATTTTTACTTCCCATGAACGTCAGCTGACGTCAACGTTATGCAATGAATAATTAATAGATCACACATACAGTTTTTTCTTTCTTACAGGTGTTTATTTACATAATATCTTAACTCATTACAATTAAGCTCCCAGATAATTCTTATAGATTTTCAAAGGAAGAGAACAAATTCCCAAATATCAACAAGAGAGACAACATACTCTCACCTATTCATTGAGGAAACAATTCTCTCATCTATTAATGAGAAGATGAAGCTCCCAAAGCCTATATGAACGCCTACACAGATACGAGATTTTAAATTGGGGGTGCGTTTGGCAATTCATGAAAAATGTCAACTTAAAACTTTTCAATCTAAAACTTTTCACTCTCCATCACTATCATATTTTTTAATTATTTTTTCACATTTTCCTATACAACTACCCTATTTTTCAATCATTTCTACACAACTATCCACACAACTAACCTATCTATTTTAACTTTATCCTCTTTACTACTTATCATTATTCCTATCATATCACATCATTTGACAACTTTTACTCCTTAAAACTTTTCATCAAAAGTTTTATTCATTACCAAACACATCCTGGGTCGACGATTCAGCTGCCATCACACCCAACCAACGTAGCAGGCGCATGTTGGTTACTAATACTGCTTTTGATTCGAGATTTTTATACACGCTACATACTACTGCCAATAATTTTAAAGGGTAATTTATTACTTAATTATCTAATAATATCATTTTTATATTTAAACAAATATTTTAGAATCTCATACATTTAAAATATTCTCCTATGAACATATATTTACAATATCAAAATGTATTTTAATTAGAAACATTTAATTATATATATTATAGATTTATCCTCAAACTTTAACTAGTTCATACCTTCTTCAAACTTATGTTAAATATTCATCTACACAAAGTTTCAAATCAAAATAAAATTTTAGCATCATGAATATATGAAGCAATTTCATGTAACCCATTCATTAAGATTTTTGATGCTTGATGGAAAATATAGTTCGTTTATTCTAAAATTATTTGTTTAGCTAACTAAATCGAATAGGCGCATAAGTCATATTTACTCAAAAAATATATTCATGTGTAAATTAGGAAAAATACTTAAATCCATTCACATATGTATTAGAATATATTAATACTTGATAAAATTATTTACATACATATCAATGGTATTTTAGAGGTCTAAAATGCTATTTAGTATTAAATAGTTTTATTAGGTTGATTTTACACATATTTAGATGAGACCATTATACAATAATAATAAACAAGTGAAATTTTTTTTACGATAATATAAATGATACTAAGTATAATAGATGAAACGAATTTTTATTAACATTCTAGATATTAAAAATAAAAGAGATAATAAAGAAAAATGATTTCAGAAAAGGATTCTTGTGTATGTTATAGAAAAATATTTTAAATTGTTAAAGTTTAAAAAATATTTTTTAAATATCGATGGAAAGAAGCGGTTACTTAAGTACGTAGCAATCTGGCTGTATATTATCATTACTCATTTTTAGTGTTTGCTTTAGGAGAATATGTGCCAAAGCCGAAAAGCATGCAATAAAATAATATACTTTATGTGAAGAAGGCCAGCGCAGGAAGGCAGGTGCGTAACGCCTCCGGGTCTGCTGTTTTTCAACACTTGGAATGTTTCCCTATGTCGCCTTGTTTGGAGCACTGAATACACCTTGTTTTAAGGCAGAGTGTCTCCACGCACCACTGCAACGAAATCCATTTTCGGTCACGATAATCGCAACCAATATTTGCATACATCTTCGAGGGTACCTGTTGCTGATGCGCCAACACGTATATATTTCCCTATACTACAAGAGAATTGGTTTTTGTAAAGTCTTATTTGCAACCAAAAGTCTTTGTCAGTCTGAAAAATTGTATTTGTAAAGAAATCCTTTTGTTTATGTTGATGTTAATTAACTACCACAACGTTTCAATAACTAAATAAAAATTCAATCGCCCATTAGAAAAATCGAGATGCATCGGTAACCAAATTTGTTCTTGGTGGTTTCTATGCAATATATGTCACTAACTAATGACAATCAAAATTTCTTTAGCGACCAAAATTTAACCTTTTATAATAAAAGTTTGATAGCCAAAAATCAGAAAGTCTGGATTTATTACGGTGCACTAACCGTATTCAGCTTAAGAGTTTTGTGCAAGGACGAGCAATATTACAGTATTGGAGTATAAAAAGTTGCCTACGGGAAAGGAAATCAAACAACAACATAATATTCATCTGGATATACAAATGTGTGCTGTCACGACGCATGAACGCATCCAACAATCTTTATGTTTAATTGCAGCCTTGCTTGCACGCCATGTTCCAATACTTGCATAGAATACTTATTATTATTATTATTATTATTATTATTATTATTATTATTATATATTGCCGTATCACCTATATTAGATGATCAGATGGCAATTCCAGAAGAAAAGGAAAGAGGCAATGCAGGATTTTCTTTTCATCAATTGGCTCGCTTTTCACGGACGTGATTTGGAAGCTACGGTAAAAAGGCAAGTATGAGATAACGACCATCTAGCTTTCGGCATTTTGATCTGATGTCACTTCAGCCTCCAATGGGCTGACTGATATGACACATGTGTTTGGAAATGAATAAAATTTTTTATGAAAAGTTTTAAAAAATAAAAGTTGTTAAATGATGTGATATGACAGGGATAATGAGGAAGAGTAAAGAGGATAAAGTTAAAATAGATAGATTAGTTGTATGGGTATTTGTGCAGAAATAATTGAAAAGTAGGATAGTTGTACAGGAAAATATAAAAAAATGATTAAAAAGTATAATAGTTATAGAGAATAAAAAGTTTTAGACTAAAAAATTTTAACATGATACTTTTTAACCATTGCCAAACACACCCTATATTTGTATTTTTATTGCTATTTTAATATTCTAATAATTATTTTCATAATTCATTATTATTATTATTATATTCTATTTACTGAAATGATTTGCTTTGTATTTTATATTATATCGTCATATTATATTTTACTCACAAATTTTTTTTTTTTTTAACATCAAAACCTTTTCGACCTACATTTCCTTTCGCAACGGATTTCCGTATTCATAATAGCTACATTTCCCTTCGCAACCGATTTCCAAATTCATAGCAGCTACATTACCTTTCGCAACGGATTTCTAAATTCATATAATCAAAGGTGGTTAGACGGTTTTTTATTTTCAGGCTATACGTGTGTTTTGTGGGGGGCCATCGATAAATCCATGCAATCGAGGAGAGAAAGTATAAATGAAAGAAACGCTACGTGCTCCGATCCTTCTACCAAGAAATGGGGAACGCATGTGTGCATAGTCGCTAAAGCATAAACTCCTCAAGTCACTTTCACAGCGGTGCCGGCACTGCCGCACTGGTGCTTGGGCAGATTTTCACCGCTTCTGGCACTGATTTTGATGCATAATTTATCATCGCCTGCATATTGACAAACGTGCACCTCCAGAGTAGAAAATAGGCCTCCTCACTCCCGTCTCTCTCCAGTTCAAGCGCTGACGGCTTGGACAATGCTCACCAGCTCTACCTTTATTCTCCTTTCCCAGTAAATCGAAATACTTCACTTTCACGGCCACTGAAACGCACTAAGAATGGCGATAAGTGTGAAGGCACATGCCCACTCGACAGTGCTATATATACATACACCGGGTGAGAATTTAATATATATACATATAGGAAAATATTATAGTGTATGTGACTTTACTGTGCAGTCCATACACTGTAAGCCCACATGATCATGAAGGATAAATTCAACTCATTAATTATATTTAAAATTATTCATTGTATTAGCATGCCAATTTTTATTCAAATCTAACATGTCATAAATCTGCATCTTAAAATAGTGTAAAATTACCATTCGGTTTATGCATTGTGAGCCTCACATGATCATGAATGGGAAATTTACCTTACCCATTATATTGAGAATTGTTCACTTTATTAATATATCAATTTTCATTTGAATCCAACATTTGTATAGTCTCTATCTTAAAATAGTATAAAATCAACTTAATAAAATGGTTTGACGTAAATATCAAGTTTAAAGTGGCATTTTTAACATCTAAACCGTCTAAAAATATGATTTTTATATAGATAAATAATTGTATAAAACTTTATTATATTCTAATATGTATAAGGCCCGTTCCAAAACAAACCGTACCATAATTATAGTACAATCTCTGCACATGCACATGATAGAGACCTGATATAAAAAAATATTACAGTGCTTGCGTTGGCCAATTTCGGTCAAGTATATATAATGCGGAGGCTGTAAAAGAGCTGTTAACCACTAATCCAACAAACGCAGCAACGTTTGGGAACAAGTACTTGAGACACTTGTTAAGCAGGCTTGTGTATCATCGACCGTATCCTGCTCGAGCAACAAGCTTGTCTCTCTAGCTTTGGGGGTCTGATGGTCTCAGGAGGACACCTGCGCTTGCTTGAACTGCATGCCCAGGCGATCCCTCCATTATGAGAGATGGTCCCCACGGGGAATCAGGGAGAGCCCGTCTCGTGACTGTTCCGGAGAGAACGACGACCCGCCCCTCCCAAAGGCTGTTGAATTTGGACCGTCTATTCTTTTTTCTTTTCCTTTTTCTTTTTTCCCCCTTTCCGAATCCCCCTTTCGCATGCTTCGAGTCTAGGATACGACCAACGGTGGAGATGAGATCACTGAAACCCATGTGGGTCCCATCCCTGGCTCCGGTGTCTATAGTTTGCACTGGAGCCTCCGTTCAACTCCTACCCTTTATAAATGCTCTTCCCTCCTGTGGCAAGCAAAAGTAAAAATAACAAGGGAACACGAACAAAAGGCGGGAGCAAAGGAAGGGATAGCAGGAAGAAAAGCTAGCTAGGCTAATCCACTATCTCCATCTAATACACAACCGAAGCCATGCCGTCATCTCCAGCCGTCCATTCTCCTCCGCCTTCACCCGCCTCACGTGACAGCACACCCAGCGCGTGGTTTCCCTACCACAGCGCCGGCGACTTCGAGGCCAACCTCATCATGATCCTCATCATCCTCATCTGCGCCCTCGTCTCTGCCCTCGCGCTCAACACCGCCATCCGCTGCGTCCTCCGCCGCCGCCGCCGCCTCCGCCGCCAGGAGGCCGAGCCCTCCGACTCATCCACCGCTAAGCCTGCACGCTCTATGGGAGCGGTGGAGATCCGTTCCCTCCCGGCTTTGGTCTTCTCGGCGGGGATGAACATGGCAGGAGCCGAAGCAGAGTGCGCCATCTGTTTGTCGGAGTTCGTGAACGGGGAAGGAATCAGGGTTCTGCCGAGGTGCAAGCATGGGTTCCATGTCAAGTGCATTGAAGGATGGCTGGCATCCCGGACTTCGTGCCCGACCTGCCGGACCAGCTGCCTGACAGCTTCACCGGACGAGGAAAATTCCGGCGGGCATGACGTGGAAGCTCCGGTCGAAGCAGCCGGGAGGATGACGGTGACGGACCCGGAGGTTTGAATGGAGAAGAATGTGTTTTTGTGTGCAGTTGCATGTAAATGGCGATATGTAGCTGAGCTGACTTTTATTTTTATAATTTATTTTTGTAATTTTTTCTTTAAATCCTGGTGAGCTTAGTTAATTAGCGGTACTTACTACTAAAAATTTGTTAGTAACTTGGCAAGATTTGCAGGCAAGAAACAATAAGATGTAGAAGACAAGCACTGAGATCGCCGATTATCTGCAAAACCGTTTGGGAATACCGAGGTAACTATGCTACGCAAAAACTCCAAGTGATGTTGGGTGGGTATTTGAAAAATGACTCTGGAACTTTGCATAATTAGATTTTTACCCTCTTAGTTTATATATCTGCAAACTATCCATCCGATTTAGAAAACAGCCATTTATAACTTTGGCAGTACGAAATTGCCCCTCGCTTTTGGAGGGTTTTCTTTTTCTTTTTCTTTATTTTTTTACGAACACTTACGGAGGGTTAGTTCTTCAAAATTCAGAGTCATAAGTCATAACGCATACTTGAATATATTTAATGGAAAAATAGTAATATAGATCATTACTTCAATATATATTTACATATGATAAAAAAATATAAATATATAAATTATTAAAAAAATTATTTTTAAAAGATATCTCTAACATTAAATAAATCATTTGGTATATTTTAGATTCTTGATATTAAATAAATCATTTTTGAGCCAACTAAATTCTGCAACTTTTCGCCATAAAAATTTCAAAATTTAATTTCTTGTGCAAAATTAAAAATGTTAAAATATGAAAAATAGAATTTCTAAAATATTCCTCACGTTAAATGGACCAATTTAATTTTTTTTCAAAATTTATAAACACCCATATAAATATTATTGAAAATCAAAATTTTATGTCCATCAAAAAATTGAAAATTTATATTATAAATGAGAATAAAAGGAACTTTCTTTAAGACGTAAAATTTCATTTTAAATGTATTGCAATAATTTAATAAGAAATTTGAAAATGTTCCACATTATAAGGTTGATGGAGATCAAGATCAGCACACCTCAACAGCATGCAATAATGACAATAACAAAAGGAATATAAAGGAGTTTTTTTAATGAAAAAGAAGGATGACTAATCTGAGTCCTACCTAAAAAACAATGAGGAAAGGTGCTTCCACTATTTAGGAAAAATGACTGCATGGATATCCCAAGATGATATTGAGAAGAATGGCTGAAGCTTTATAAGTGTATAAGAAAAATATTTTGTAGGGAGTGAGAAAGTGGTTATTGTCCAAAAATATATGTGGGTATTGAGAAAGTGGATATTGTCCTTAGTACACTGGTAAGAGCAAGAGTAGATTACTTAAATAAGTCTCTTTAACTTGGATAAGAGTGATCTCCTTAATTATAAAGTTTAAGTAGATCTTACCATATGATTAAGTATGATTGACTAGACTATTTTTTGCAATAAATGAAGGGCTTAAAATGGTGGCCTAGTGTTGTAATTCATCCTTTACAAGAAGTGTGCCAAAAGGGCTGCTAAATCCAACAATCAGAGCAGTATTAGGATATTCAACGTTGTACCATATGCCTTCACACATAGAAGGAGAGTTGAGATAGGGCCATGTGACTTCTTTCTTGGACATGCAAGGAAAAGCTAAATACACACATGTTAGACAGGTGGCAGGTTAAGACTTTCGTATTAGCTAGCCTTCATCATGGGACAGAAGTTTATTGAGACATCAAAATGAGATAAAAGAATTTAGTGCAAGACCTTGTCGTTAGCTTGGGTCATTTGGCCTAGATCTTGGCCTCGACAAAATCATTTACCGAATCAAAGTTTTCTTTTTGTCTTTTTAAAATATAAGAAAATTATTTCATAGAATTATTCATGCTTAGGATTTATAATATCTAAAAGAATATAAATTGATTTATTTTTTATTTAATTGAAGAATCTTTTTAGAAAATTATAATTTAATACACGGCCTCTCATATTTTGTAATTAAAATATGAGAAGACTAATTTATAAAGTTATTTAGCCTAGAAATTTGTAAAACCCGAATTACTTAAAATCGATTTATTTAATGCGAGGATTATTTTAAAAAATATTTTATATTTTCGACATACTAATTTTGCATTTTAATATTATCATTATATTTTTTTTAACCGAGTTACTCTAACTTTGCATAATTACAAAATTAACCATCCACTATAAGTGAAGACAATTTCATCGAACCAAAAATTATGAACAGCTGTTTCAAACGCTGCTTGAGCTCTGAGTTAAACGTGCGAAACTGTAAAGCTTGGAGGATTGAGTTTGCAAATATCTAAACCAAGAGGGTCAGAATCCAATTATGCAAGGGTAAAGAGTTATTTTTGCAAATAGCCTTGGCTTAGGCGAGGCAAGACATTCCATGCAGGACCCACCGGCTCACGCGATCCATGCGGCATGCAGATGCGATGCCCATTAATATTCCGTAAATTCCATCACCATACATACATCGCATGTCACTCGTGCTTGCCATTGCCCACCGATCGTTCGGTCGAGCAGTTTCGTCGTCGTGGGACGGACCTCTCTCTCATTTCAGTCCAATTTCCAGACCTTAAGGATGCTAGTCGTCCAATTATTTTAATTTCTTGCTGTGGTCCCTGTTAAAGAGGATACGTTTCGTCAATTCAGAGTTATTTATGGTCAGGCCCATCTCAATTTATTAATTTCTTTTAAGAGTTCTCTAAGGTTCGTTCTCAGTTAGAGAGCATGGCTCGTTTGGCTATACCTTCAGAGGCTTCTCCGCAGAAACCGTAAATTTGGGGTCGTTTTGAACTCTACTTGGCGGGTTTTATTATTATTATTTTTTCCTTCTAATTATTATCTTTATCATATCGCTTCACTATTCTATCTATTTCAAAAGAAAAATTATGCTCGTTGAGATAGATGATGTTCTTTGCTTTGCTTTTACGTCAAATTAGAGAAAATTAGAAGGTAAAAGTTGCATATTCTGAAAAGCACAAAATATCACTTCCATGGAAAAGGCATATGCAATTTATCAACAGCTCAGATGAGGTGTAGAAAGGGCCGTCGATGATATTAAACGAAACGTATTAACAAGAATTTTTGCGGCAGCTAAAGATGGATTCCATCTCTCAAGTTCCGGTAGAGTCGGATAGGTGGCCAAAGGTGGGCCGTCCAGCGCACCATGCCAGCTCTCACATGGATTTGCTTTCCCGAGTGCACAGACCCGGCCGACTCTGCCTACTGACAAATGTCTCCCGTTATATTAGTATGTTTTGCCTGCAAAATGATCCCAACGAATGGCAGGGATCTTCCATCGATTTCGAAAATCGAACCTGAGGCTTGAAGAAGAGATCATGAATGCAAGTAATGCGAAAGGCCTTCTCAAAAAAAAAAAAAAAAAAAAAGGTGTTCATGCGAAAGGCCATACCGCACTTCTCCTAAAAAGAGATTCAAAAAGTTAAGAGAGGTAGGCCATAGCATCATCTCAATCCAGTGCCTAAAAAGATTGAAATGCTTATCGCCTAGAGAAATGAATTTCATTGATGGGGTCCTCCCCAGTCCCCACCAAAAAAAAAAAAAAAAAAGCACATTTACCAATTATGTGGATTCATCTCCAGGGACAAATCATGTGGGTGGATTGATTCCATGTGTGAGACGATTGGGTCGACTGTGGGGTGATGGAAAGCTCCCCGCCCAAAAAAAAAAAAAAATACACATCTACCAATAATGTGGAGTATTCATCTCTTCGTATAAATCAGGTGGGTGGATTGCCTCCATGGGGCTTGAATTCATCATAGAAAGAAAGGGTACCTTCTCTCTCATTATAAATAGCTAGATGACAACATGCCTTGCCATGGAGGTGAGCCTCCAAATTGAATGGAGTCACGCGACAGTTAAATAGGATAGGGATGTCATTTTCGAAGGTGATGCAAATCCAACGGAGGATGCAGTAGCAGTATGGCCCCTCTGTTTTATTTCTTTTTTCTGTACTCAAGTAAAGCATTATTTCATTGATAATATATACATATATAGTAAAGCATTGTTTCTGCTCTATGTTTGATGCATATCCTCTAGCAAATTTTGCTTATGGCATTAGGGATTAGGGATATGTTCCACGTTAGAAGAACATTGAGCATGAAGGGCCTAACGGCGCATAATTACTTCACTATCAAAATAGTAAGGCAGCCTAGCACCGGGGGTGTGTCCCCGATAACTCATGCGAACTTCATTGTTGACTGGTCATAAATTCGACTCATGCGAGATTCATTACTGACTGATCATGAATTCGATTCTTACTCCTTTGTGCAGAAGTTTTTTTTATTTCTTTTCTTTCGTCGAAGTATTTACAATTTTTTCCATGTAAAAGTGTTATTAAAAAATTATCCTTGAGGGTTATGAATATGCTTGAACACAACCATGATGTATAAATATTTATTAAAAAAATATTATTTTTTTTATTTCATTTCTTGTCATCGTCTTTATTTTTTAATTGTTACTTCTTTTTTTATTTGTCATTTTGACTGTCATCGCCGTATTTTTCATTCTAATTTTTTTAATCACTCCTTCACTTGTGTTTTAAAAAGAATAATGTCGATTATAGAATAGATAAAGAATAATCACTAAAAGAATGGTTGTTATGGTAGGGCCGATGACAAATGATAGTGTACAAAAAAAAATTTCTTGCTTTTGTCTATTCAGCCCATTTGACGCCAACCGGTGCTATGCTTACCCTCTTTATTGTACAAATGTTTTTAGCAGGACAAGACAAGGAAGCGACGGCATTGATGTGCACTCGAAAGTAATACAAACCTCCAGCAATGCAACAGACGAACTACCGTGCTTGTAATTTGTATTGCTATTACAATGGGCAGCAGAGTTGGTAATCCCGTGGGCTAAAAGATTTTTTTTTTTTTCAAATATATATATACAGCGTTTCGACCTTAAATATTGCGGTGGACCACCACCACCATAAATACAAATCAGAGGATCAGGGTGGAGTGCGGATAGAATGGACCTTTGTTCTTATCTCCTTGCACGTTAAAAGCTAAAAATAATTGCAGGCTGGGCCGACTAATCCTCTTTTAAGATATCATTTGATCAAACAAGATCTTTGTAATGGTGAAAGAGCGGCCTCCGAAGTCCTAACGTACCAAAAATAACCTAATTAAACCATCCTTTCCTCCTCCATCAGAGCCATCCTTACCCACCAGATCTTTCTCCCAGTGATAAACATTTCTGGATTGATTCTGTATTACCATTTTCAATATAATTTTTTTAATTTCTAATACAACTTTACCCATTCTCAATATAATTTTACTAATTCCTAATATACATCATTCCATTTTGGTCCTAGATATAGATTTAATCTAAAAACCTCATATCATTTGGAACACCTATTGATTAAGATTTCTAACGATGTTTAAAAAATTCTCTTATTATCAGCCGCAACTTTTATTTTATTTTTTTTAGTTTTCCTATACGGATCTGCATTGAGTTTTGTAGAACGACAATGATTTGCCTTCGAAAATTATTGGGGAAGAGGTAGCATGCCTATCAGAGAAGAGACGGTGAAAGACGAAAGACATGTACTTGAGCCTACTAGACGAGCTTCAGAGGAAGGGGGCTAATGAATCCCCCATCTCAGCACGTCTGAAGAGCAAAAGAGAAGTTTGATTTAGGAGCAAAGCAACACCTCCTATGACAATGGAAGAACATAGGGGCTGC
>JAXCLR010000108.1:8410-19697 GCA_035584095.1 Annona squamosa | reverse complement strand
CCTAAAATCCCAACACCTTCGCCAGGTCATCAAATTATGTGGGATCCCTATGCGGATGGCCAAACCGCCGCATGCTAGCTTCATTGCATGGGCGATGCTCAAGATGTCTAGGGATGCCGCCTATAATTCTCTGCTCAGCCTCCCAATTCAAAGTGGATCAGATCATGTCACTGATGAAGAATGTGAATTGGAATGATCGTCAGGCTCATTCCATGTTTTCATCAAGCTTGTTTCCAAGAGTATTGTTGACGAAATGAGCATGTCTTGTAAAACTAAGCAAGTTAGTGTGATTATGTAATTTATGTAAAGTTTATAAATACAATTGAATGGGGTTTACCTCCGTGGAGTAGGTTAAACCGAACCACGTAAATCTCTATCTCCTTTGTTATTATGTTGTGAATGTTGTTTTCAACATGGTATCCTTCCTTGCAGGTCTTCACAAATTTCAAAACCACCTTCCAGACTACAAGATTTTTATATATATCAAGCAGTGGTTTTTTTCTATTCAGGATTATAATATCTCGACTAGTTACTCTGGTTTTTTAACTAGCATTGATTCTCATAATGAGCCGACAAGTTTTTAAGAAGCTATTAGCCTGCTAGAGTGGAAAATTGCCATGGAAGAAGAACTTAAAGCCCTTAAAAAAAATCATACATGGGATATTGTCAAATTGCCAAAAGAAAAAAGACCAATAGGGTGCAAATGGGTATACAGAATTAAATACAAAGAAGATGGATCTATAGAAAGATATAAAGTCAAGTTTGTTGCTAAAAGATTTACTCAAACATATGGTGTTGACTATCAGAATTAAATACAAAGAAGATGGATCTATAGAAAGATATAAAGTCAAGTTTTTTGCTAAAAGATTTACTCAAACATATGGTGTTGACTATAAAGATACCTTTCACTTGTTGTTAAGATGAGTACGGTCAGAATTATAATGTTTGTAGCTGTAAATTTTAGATGGTCACTATTTTAGGTGGATGTCAAAAAAATTTTTTTTTTTTGCAGGGGGGGAGGATCTAGAAGAAAAAGTGTGTATGAAACTTTTTCTGAACACAAGTTAGAAGAAAGAAAATATTTGGTTTGTAAACTGAATAAAGCGATCTATGATTTAAAGCAGTCTCCTAGAACATGGTACAGTAAACTCAGTTCTACACTTATTAAGTTTGGTCTTGTCAAATGTACCTCGGATTCTTCAATGTTTGTAAAAAGAAATAATCTTGGAATAGTGGTTGTCTTAATTTATGTTGATGAAATAATTATTACTGGAAATGACAGCTAAAATTTCAGATCTCAAAAGTTATTTCAGTAAAAAATTCGACATGAAGGATCTAGGTAAGCTTAAATATTTTCTTGGGATTGAAACTGCTTACTCTAAGAAGGGTTTGTTCTTGTGTCAAAGAAAATACACTCTAAAATTGTTGAATGAAACTAGAAAACTGGAGCCAAAACCAGTTGATACTCTGATGGATTATATTGTCAAATTTATTAAAACAAGTGAGCCTTTAGAGAATCCTGGGAGATTTCAGAGACTTGTGAGAAAATTAATATATCTTATTGTTACTAGACCAGATATTTCTTATGTAGTGAGTTTTGTTATTTAGTTTATGCATTCTCCTACCATTAAGCACATAAGAATGGTGGATCATATTCTAGGCTATTTGAAATCTTGTCCAGGTAAAGGAATATGGATGAAACCACATGGTCATACTAATGTTTCTCTTTACATGAAAATTCTTAGATATACAAATGGAGATTGTGCACGAAATCTAGAAGATAGAAAATCAACCACAGGATACTGCACTTTTGTAGGTGGAAATCTTATGACATGCAAAAGTAAAAAACAAAGTGTTGTGGCATGATCAAGTGCTAAAGCAGAATATATGGCTATGGCTTCTACGACAAGTGAACTAATTTGGTTGAAATTTGTTTTACATGAACTAGGCTTCCACACCCAAAAGCCAATAAAATTGTTTTGTGATAATCAAGCGGCAATACGCATAGCATCAAATCAAGTTTTTCATGAGAGAACCAAACATTTTGAAGTCGATTGTCATTATGTTCGAGACAAAGCTCAAGCAAAGATTGTTGAAACTCCATATGTCAGAAGCCATGAATAATTTGTAAAAATCTTTACAAAAGCATTGCTAAGAAGACACTGTGAGAAAATACTAGAGAAAATGGGTTTCATAGATATTTACTCACCAACTTAAGGGGGAGTGTTGACAAAATGAGCATATCTTATAAAATTAAGCAAGTTGGTGTGAGTATGTAATTTATGTAAAGCTTTGTAACCAAGTATAAATAGCGGAAGCCGGTAACCTTAAATACAATTAAATAGGATTTACCTCCGTGGAGTAGGTTAAACCGAACCACGTAAATCTCTATCTCCTTTGTTATTACATTGCGAATGTTGTTTTCAATAGCTATGGTCATGAGATTATTGCTAGAGACACCACTTCAAGGATGGATCCTAGTCTTGTGGGGATTATTGATGAGCAATTTTGCTTGAGCATTTATCAGTTGCAGACCTCTGAAATTCCTTTTTGAACAACTAAGGGTTCTTACCTTCAGGAAAACATGGATAAAATCTGCTACCGTTGTTTCTGAAATTTGTCCACACTCTTTAAATGGAAGTTTAAGATGATGGCAATGATAACAAAGCAAATTGGTTGGAAGACAATCAACTCTCAAATTGATAGGTATGTGCCCACAAAACCTATAATTTGCAGGTTTGAGAGAGTGTCTATGCAGAGGGTTTAAAGAATCTGAGGCTAGTGGGACAATGCACCAAGTAGTGTCAAGCCAATGGTGTTAATAGTCACATCATCTTGGTGTTCTGACCAAGCTCCATCCAATTTAGGGAAGAGTCTTGTGTTGTGACCAAGCTCAATCTAATATGCTATGAGTCTTCAGGAATGAGAACTGAATATATTTATTATGGTGTGAATGGGAAATTAAATAGGTGTTGACAACTTGAAAGGATGTTGCACAAAGTAGTAGCTTTTTGGCTTAAATTATTTGGTTGGTTTCTTTTTCCACCAAGATAAAGGATGTGTTTGACAATAGTTAAAAAATGTCAAGTTAAAATTTTTCAATTTAAAAATTTTCATTTTCCATCATTATCATATTTTTTAATTTTTTTTTACATTTTCTCATACAACTACCCTACTTTTCAATCATTTTTATATAACTACCTACACAACTAACCTATCTATTTTAACTTTACCATCTTTACTATTCATCATTACCCTTATCATATCACATCATGTGACAACTTTTACATTCCCAAAGACACCCGAAACTGAACTTTTCGAAAAGGCATTTTGCAGCTTGTTTTGATGTAGATCTAAAGGATGAGTTTCAAACTTGGCAGGCTACAAGCAAGGGATTGTTGAAGATGATGAGAAGGAGCAAAGTGTAAGCATTCGATGCCTTCTGTTATTCTTAAAAAATATTGTTGCAGCTTAAATGTGAATTTCGAATAAGATCTCTCGTTATCTCTAAAATGCCTTTTTTTAAAACCCTCTCGTCGGAAACGACGATTGGGCATGAGCTATAGTTTCAGATTTTTGGCCATTTGGATTTTTTAACAATAGAGGGCATTTACGACAATTCACAAGCATTAAGGGTGATTCCAAACCATATTACAACTCAAGGTTTAAAATGTAAATAAGCTAAAATTTTTAGAGTTTAAAAATGAAAGGAGCCAAACTTTATATTTATATTATAAATACACAAAGTTAAGGAATTTAAAATGTAAAAAGAGCACAAAGCACACAAATAGCTGAGCATGCGACTTACATGCACACGTGATTAGGGATGCAACTCGGGCTCATGAAACTTGAGTTTACTTCAACCCTAACCCTAACCTTATTTACGAAATATCAACCTTAACCGTAACCCTATATGTAAAACCTAAACCCTAACCCTATTTTTGAAAATCGAGTTCGGGTTGAGTTTCGTGTTGAAATATAGGTTGATAAATTTACATTTTATTTAAGAGTGATAAGTTTAAAATTTTATATGGATGTATAACAATAACAAATTATATAAGTAAACATAATAATATACAGTCAGAGTAAATATTTTTTAAAAATATAACAATATAAATAAGTGGAGTGATTCTATTAGCCTGAGTTAAGCAAATGTCTCACTTAGCCTACCTCAAAAAACTCATTTACAACAACTTTTTTTCTTTTCATATACTTGTTTATCTAAGTGTATTTAACATATAAAACAAGTTTTATTATTTTTAAATATGTGTATATATTTTTTGAGATTTTCAGACATCTATGTATATATATATATATATTTAAAATACTCTTATCTTTAAAAATCTAAAAAAAAATATACACATATCCAAAAATTATAAAACTTGTTTTATACATTAAATACAAATAAATAAATAAGTGTATGAAGAAAAATAAAAAAATATTATAAATGAGATTTTTGAAGTGGGCTAAGTGGGGCATTTGTTTAGCGCAAGCTAATAGGATAATTCATTTACAAAGAATATCTTTAGAAGAAATTTAACATAAAAAACAAGAGAAATGAAGAAAATTATAGAAATAAAAGATAAATATAAGCGAAAATAATATACTTTATTTATAATATAATTACAATATGCCAAACATGTAATATAATTACAATATGTCAAACATATAATATAATTACAATATGTCAAATATGTATTTAAATATAAATATAAATAACATAAAATACAAAAAAATAAAGAAATATTTTTTAGATATTATATATAAAATATATTTTATAATAAATATAAAATAAAATGGAGCTCCGGTTCACTTGAATCCTATTTCTACCACATTTATAGATCGGGTTCACCGGGTTCGGGTCCTCCGGGCTCGGATCGTAGAAAACCGAGGTCTAACACGGATAGAAATTGAGTTCGGCGGGCTGGGCGTTCCCGCCCGCCGCATTTAAAAGAGAGAACTCATGTGGAAGAGAAACAGCAGACGAACTGTTCATTCTTTCCCAAATCTTGTAATTCTTAAAGTTTGTGTGATCGGTAATTGTACAGTATTCCTTTTCTTTCATTCGATATATCAGTGACTATTGTGCTTCCACCTTGGGCGATCGCAACATGTGCACTTTCGAGCTACGGCAGATAGCTGTCATCGCCGTCGCCTCCGTTTTCGTCTCCCGCCGGCCTGCTGGGCTTCGCCTCCCCTTCCACCCCCGCATCTCCGCCGTAATTCTGGCACCTGCCGACGGACAGAACCGTCCGGCACGTCGGGCAGGAGGAGTGGGACCTCAGCCACCCGTCGGCGCATCCTACGTGGAACCCGTGGCCGCACTTCGGCAGGACGCGGATGGTGTCGCCCTCCGAGAAATCCATAAGGCAGATGGCGCAGTCCGACAGCTTCTCACCGTCGGCGGCGCCATCGTATACCATCTTCGGGATCGACTCCAGCGCCTTCTTCTTGAGGCCCTTGTCCGCCGCCGCAGGCGGAGGATCGCCAGAGGAAGCGGAGCGGCGGAACCAGGCGCGGCGGGCGACGACCGCGAGGCAGACGACGCAGATCAATGCGCAGAGGAGGGAGACAAGGATGACAAAGACGTCGGAGTCAACGGATTCCGGCAGAGGCGGCTCCACCGGGAAGCGATCCCCAGCGGATTGCAGCAACCGGCGCATGGCTGATCTCCTGCTCGGTTCTGCTTTCACGGGGTTTTGGGGTTTTTTCTTTTTTTCTATTTTTGGTATTTTCGATTTTTTCCTGTGGGAGGAGGGTGGAGAGAAAAATTAATATGGGCGGCGAGTGAGAGTTTGAGCGGCGGGAGTCGTGGGGCCCACTTTCTAGGCGGTCGTTGGCTGCTTTTTGTTGATTGCTTGTGGAGCAAGATTAAGGAATGGCGTCGGCCACGCAATTCGAACCGTTCGATTTTGGATGCTGCAGATAAACGGCTGAGATGATTCTCAGACTCGCAGCCCGTGGGCAATCAACGGCTTGTCTGGCTGACGGGACTTGCGAATCTGTGCTGCGTGGAAACATTACGCACATTCCAGATCGATATTCACGGGTTTTCAGGAACCTCTTTTTCAATCCACGAGTCTTCGCGGGGATGATGAACGGTTTTGATGATAGAAATACGCCCTGAGTGGGACCCACGAATGTTCAGAAATCACAATGGCGGTTATCATATTCGCACGCTCGCGTGTGTGATCGGAGGACTGGACTGCGTACAGTGATGCGAGTATTGAGGAAGCGAGATTTGCTTCCGTAGGTACCCGCGTCTGCTTTATGTGCGTCAGTCTATTGGCCCAGGGGTGCAACATCGCCGAACCCGAAGACCTGCGGTGCTGCATGCTCTCTGGAGCATAGGGCTGAAGTCCTAAAAGGGGTACACACATATTTTTTTATTTTTTTATAAAAATATTAATATAAGTGTATTTAATATGTGTATTAATTTTTACCATTTTTGAAGTATTTTATATATTTTTTTTATTTTTGAAAGTCAGTGTCATTTTAGGTAATTTTAAATTATTAAAATGCCACTGATTTTCAAAAATTAAAAATAAATATTTAAAAATCTCCGAAAATAGTAAAAATTGATACAAAGGTTAAATACACTTTGGGCTAACAATTTTATGAAATTTTTTTAAAAAAAAATAAAAAATATATGTGTATGTGCTCGGGAGCATGCAGTTCCGGGAGCATATGACCGAAGTCCTAAAAGGGATACAATCTCCTGCACCCGGGAGCGGGTGCACACACCTTTTTTTTATTTTTTTAAAATTTTTTTTATAAAAATGTTAATATATGTGTATTTAACATGTGTATTAATTTTTACAATTTTTGAAGTATTTTAGATATTTATTTTTTATTTTTGAAAATCAGTGGCATTTCGGGTAATTTTAAATTACTAAAATGCCACTGATTTTCAAAAATAAAAAATAAATATTTAAAAATCTCCAAAAATGGTGAAAATTGATACAGAGGTTAAATACACTTTGGGCTGACAATTTTATGAAAAAATTTTCAAAAAAAATAAAAAATATGTGTACGCGCCTGGGACTATGTAGTGTTGCATGCTGTTGGGAGTACAAGACTAAAGTCCTAAAATGGGTGGATCTCCTACACTCGGGAGCACACACCCATTTTTATATTTTTTTGAAATTTTTTTTTATAAAAATGTTGATATAGGTGTATTTAACATGTGTATTAATTTTTACCATTTTGAAGTATTTTAGATATTTATTTTTTATTTTTGAAAATCAGTGGCATTTTAGGTGATTTCACATTACTAAAATGCCACCCATTTTCAAAAATCAAAAATAAATATTTAATAATCTCCAAAAATGTTAAAAATTGATACAGAAGTTAAATACACTTGGGCTAACAATTTTATGAAAAAATTTTCAAAAAAAATAAAAAAAATATGTGTATGTGCTGCATGCTTCCAGGAGCATAGAACTGAAGTCCTAAAAGGGGCGCGATCTCTTACACCCGCAGGAGCGGGTGCACACACCTATACTTTTTAATTTTTTTGAAACTTTTTGTATAAAAATGTTAATATTGGTGTATTTAACATGTGTATTAATTTTTACCATTTTTGAAGTATTTTAGATATTTATTTTTTATTTTTAAAAATTTTTCAAAAATAAAAAATAAATATTTAAAAATCTCTAAAAATAGTAAAAATTGATTCAGAGGTTAAATACACTTGGGCGAATAATTTTATGAAAATTTTTTTTAAAAAAATAAAAAAAATATGTATATGCTCCTAGGAGCATGCATTGCTGGGAGGATAGGACTGAAGTCCTCCCTTTCTACCCTGCTTTCTTCCTCATCTTGTCCTGCTGCTCGCCGCTCCCTGCTCGTCTCGTCGTCTTCTCACCATCGTGTCGCTCCCCCCTTTCTACCCTGCTTTCTTCCTCTTATTGTCTGGCGGCCGTCTCGACTTTCGTCTTCTTCTGGGCTGTCTCCTTGGAGAGGTATAAATCACCACCATTGGCTGTTTTAAAGCCAGTAAAGAGCATTTTTTTAACAAAAGCTAGTAGTGGCAATTAACCGGCAAATTAGAGTGGGAACAAATGTTAGGAAACTCATAAAACAGTTTCGCCGCCCTTTTAATATCTTCCCCTCAAAAAACCCCTCGAAAGGGTTCTTACGCTTTTGCAAATCGTATCTGTTTCGTCTGCACTCGTACTTGGAGGTTTTTTATTCAAAATGGCGTCCGTTATCAGTCGGAGCGTGGGAGCTACTGCGATTCCATCTTTCCATTTCCAGACTTCTCTGAAAAGCAATCATTTTTTAATGAAAGGCAATAGCCATTAACCAGCAATATTTAAGGGATAATTTCAGTAGCTGCAATCCTTGCAGTAGCTGCAGCATCTCTGTCTCGATTCTTTTGAATAAAATTAAGGGATAATTTTTCTTATACCCGTAACAAATGCACATAATTTTTTTTATACGCACAATATTTTATAAATTCATTTTACCCATAACATTTCTCCCTAAATTCCTCTCATACCCAAGCCGTTAAAACCATCGTTATCTTTCGCATTAAAAAGATGATTTTGCCTTTTTTGATTTTTTTCTAATTAAAATAAATCAACCTTAATATAACTTTCAAGTTATTTAATATCTTGTATTAATAATTTACTACCATCAATTGAGTAATATTAAGGTTAAATTATCTTAATTAAAAAATTTTAATGAGCAAAATCGTCTTTTCAATGGGGTACATAACAGTGGTTTTAATGATATGGATATAAGAGAAACTTAAGATGAAATGTTATGAGTATAAAAGAAATTTACGAAATATTATGGGTATAAGAGGAATTATGTGCATTTGTTATGGGTATAAGAGAAATTATCTCTAAAATCAATAATCCCTTCATTTAACCTATTTTCTTCGAATTGCATAAGTTTGACGTGAGGAGGAGAGAAGTACAGAACTGCATAACCTCAAAACGTGCTTGCAAACTGTTGCATTGACAGCCTCCTGCTGTAAACTATCCAACCAATTCAATTATTTACCTTACTTTTGACACTATTTTCAAACTAATATTTATTTTTTTTTAGAAGAAGATGAAACATCGACATCTGCTTCTTGACTGCCTTTTCTACTTAGAAATTAACTTACATGAGGTATTAGTCATATATTTGAACATATACATAAATATGCTCCTTAAGCTCAATTGTACAATATAACATTGATTTTTTACATTTTCTTCTGGGAAAAAAGAATTTAGCTTGCTGGGTGAGAATAACACAAAACAAGAAGAATGAAGATTACATTGAGAAATTGGAATGTTTCATATTGTTATGTTGTAACTTGAGGACTAAGTTAAATGTTGTTATTTGGTTATTTGAACTTAAGACTTATGTTGTAGACTTGGACCTATCTTATATTGCAGGCTTTGCCTATCTTAAATGTTATGATTTGGAGTTAGATTCTTAAATTCGTTATAATCTTATTTGTTTTGATATTGTAGTTTTTGGATTATTTTCCTTTATCATGATTGATATTATAAGGTTTCTCTAATGGTTTGATGCTAATATTTCTGTACATGATTGTGATATTGATGTTAAATTATAGAATGAAAAAATGTTATACTTCTACATTCACTAAAATATAGCTACTATTTTACTTAATGCTAAAAAAGACCTAAAATCTTTTTTTCTTCTTAATACTCTTTAAGTGGTATTTGAATTTTCTTGCTTTCTCATAATAAATTGTCATTTTTAATTTTTTAAGCAATAAATTTGTGATAAAATAAGTATAGGATAAATAATAAATATATATTGATAAGAAGAAATCAACCCAAAACTTAATGCTAACCCGAATTCAAAAATAGGTAAGGGTTGAAGTTTTACAAATAAGGTTAGGGTTAGAGCAATTTTACAAATAAGATAAAGATTAGGGTTCATGTGAATCCAAGTTTTATGTGCCCGAGTTACACCTTTAACTAGTCTCACTTGCTTGAATGAGGAGACACTTCGACAATTGGAAATAAATAAAAATGTCAACTCAAAAATCAGGAAAAAAAAACCCATCAAATATATATATATATATGTAACCTCAAACAAAATAAAAAAAATACTTTTCTTTAGCCATCTATACAATCATAAAAAAATTTAAAACTTTAAAAAAATGATTAACCCTCAAGTAAGGGTGGGAATTGATATAGGCAGCCCATAATGCGAGTTGTTTAGACTATGCAAAATCAATATTTTTGACCCGGTACACAGATGGGTTGGAAATTTTGAATTGAATTTAAAAATAGAGTTGAGATGGGTTGATCATGTCCCAACTTCCCACACATATATTCATTTATTAAAAATTATAAGTATATTTTTAAATTTTATTTTCATTTTTTTCAAAATCCTTAAATTATTTATGATTAACTATATCAATAATATAAGAATCAATAAGAGGCATTTGCATATATACATACGAGGCTCGCTTCTATTTAACCCCTTCATTTTTAATATCTTAATTATTAATAAAAAAATCTACTTTATCTATTGTATTTAGTATCATTTATATTACTATCAAAATTCTTTTATTTGTCTAATATCATTTGAGTTTCATTTATAAACTAATCTAAACCATCTAAAATATCATTTTATATATGGATAAATGATTATATAAAGTGTTATTACATTTTAATACATGTGTAAATGACCCTAAAAATAATAAACGTGTAAATGAATTTAAGTATTTTTCATAATTTACACATGAATATATATATATATATTTAATAAATGTGGTTCAAAACATACTTGATTTGAATAAAACTTAGTCTCTTAGCTAAACAAATGATATAAATGAAATGTATAAATTGAATTTTCTATTAAACATCCAAATCTTAAATTTTAAATGGGTTACATAGAACTGCTTCTGTGTAATTGAGTTATATAAAAGCGAGGTCCTATACATATAAATCATACATAAATGGAGTTTTACCGACATTTGGGAAACACTTATAGAAATATTGTTATTTTAGGAAAATATTTTTAAAAATGATAAAAACCATTCTAAATGGAGTAAACCTCTTTTGATAAAATTACACTATAATTGTTCATATTTTGTTTTAGTAATGACATTTATTTCTATTAATCGTAAAACATTGAAACATATAATATTTAAATTTAGCATAAATTGTCTTTATATTTGGCATGTATATAAATTCTTAAAATCATCTTACTTAACCTAAATTTTTACCTCACCTGTTTGTTGGTCCCGAGTTGATGGCTAAACCCAAGAGGGGAGGGGTGAATTGGGTTCTTTAAAAAATCTTTGGTAAAT